>JAODVM010202806.1:0-13602 GCA_025400095.1 Phenganax marumi
ACGTGCAATGGCGGCCTTCAATTTGGCTTCCAAAATGGCGGCGAAGTTATCGTTCCAGGTGTATTGAGTTCACTGGTGACCACAAACCAATTTTTGTATCACTTATTTGATAGTTTAGTTATTAGCTAAGACATAGAACAGATACTCAGTATATAAAAAGTAAAATTTCAGATCTCTGTAGTGCATAACTCAGAAGCTAAAAAAGTTAGTTTTCAAAAGAAAAATAAAATGTCCATAACACCAAATGCAACATATACTCAATATATAACACAGTACAATCTCAAATCTCTCTAGTGCATAATGCAGAAGCTAGACAAGTTACTCTTCAAAGCAAAGACAAAATGTTTATAACAGCGAATGCTCTGACTATAAAAGATTCTTGCCCTCCTCTCATTTGGAGGGCCATGTCCCCATACTTACTAGGGACGGAAGAAGATTCCCCTGTGATGACTTCAAGGCTTTAAAGAGGTAAGCTTTTTTAAACTTCACTTTGTGATTGTTAATATGTGAATTCTTACATATTGTTATTATTTCAGTGACATCAATCATGATGATGCATCGTATTTAGTAAGGAGCTTGCTTTTATAATGTTGAATGAAACAGTGCCTAGAAGAACGACAGCAATAAGGTATTAGAACATTTGTACTGCTTGTGTTTCATTAAGTTTGTTATCATTTATCTAAAAAGATTTTCAATCGCTAGTCAAACTATTATTGCTTTAATCTGAACTAAACTGAGTGAGTGCTTATTTTTTATTGTAGGCGCAATCGTACAAATCCAAAACAAAACTGCAATATTGCAACCTCAAACCATAATGATAAAATATGAAATTTTTGCCAGCAAGAGCAGACATACCTAAAGTCAAAACGTGCTGTGCTTCACCCTGTGTGGCCCTGGATTACGATCGACATACAAAGATTTTCCACGAAAACTATCAAGCAACTACGGTCAAATTTGAACGTGAAGAAGCCAATTTTTGAAAGAGTAAAAGATAACAAGAACTTAATGGTTGGACCAAAAAGTCCACAACAACTTAATCTAATTAACGCCGGCACTGAGACGACAGGACATTTTTTCCTAGCCCTAGTACTTGGTTATGGGCTGTATCTATAGCTTCAGAACACAGTTAGGAGAACGTGAACAACACAGATCAATCATGGACTTAGGCAATACGAATGCATGAATCCTATGTATTATGTAAATGTAGATTTACGGTGTCAATATTATACCACAAATCAAGTCTTGTCATAAAAACTAAGTGGGGAAATACATAACTCAAACAACTATGTCGTAACGGTAGTATCGTATGAAACAGTCATGTCATATAATGTCCCCTTATTTTCGTTGCTTCAACCACTGCTCAAACACTTTTGCATAAAAATTTTAGTATGACAATTTTTGAAACTTTAACATTTAAAGCCATTGCCCAGCTGTCAATCGATCTTGCCAAACTTTTTATTTATACGTGCATGTTATTGTTAAACACCATGTGTCCTCTGAAACTTTGCACTGTCCTTGGATCCCTAGTTTACTGATGTTCCTTTGAATTAATTTGATGATAAAATATTTACATTAAAATGAAGTATTTTTTTTCGATCATACACATTGATACGGTAAGGTGATACACGTTGATACATAACTTTCATCAATACTTTTTGCTTACTGGTTTATTTATGCAATTTTCCCACCTTTTTGAAGTTCATTTCCAGTATAGAAAACCATGTTGCCTCACGCTTTTCATATTTGTTATTTTTCGAGCCATGTCGTTCAAGCTCCCTTGTCTTTCCAAGAGTACGACATTTTATCAAAATTTAACGGAAGGTCTTCAAAAATTTTGGTGGAAAGATCTCACACATGTCAGCGAAATTGGTAAAGGTTCCTTTGGATTGGTTTTAAGTGCTTCTTTCCACAACAAAAGCATACCATTACCAGAAAATGTAAACTACTCTCGTCGTCTCAAAAAGATGAAAAACAATGTTTTTTTAAAAAAGCCAGGCTTCTACATAACATTGATCACGAGAATGTTGTTTCGTTTAAGATGGTCTGCATAGAACCGCCGGCAATCATGATGGAATTTCTTTCATTTGATTTTAAGCCTTTCTGTGCAGATGAGGAGAAACAAGTGCAGAACCTTCAAGATTTTCTTGCTTTCTTAGACAAGACAGATGCCACAGAGACGTTTTTGCCAGATTTATATTGAAAAATTGCATTTGACGTAGCCAATGGGTTGCAGTGTTTACATGCCTCAAATGTTTATCATCAAGATTTAAAGACAGCGAATGTATTAGTTTCAAATTCGCATTATTGCAACATAAAAGACGATGATGAACTTTCTGCAGTCTTCAAAAAAGTGCCAATTGTATGTAAGTTGACTGACTTTGGCGAAAGCAGATCTGAACATATACAGACTCAGCTGTTGGCTAACCTCCATACAAAAAATGTTGATCGAGGCATGCCGTCTTTTATGGCACTGGGATTCCATACTCTCAAAGAAGTTTCTGCAGAAGATCTCAAAAGTATTGATATGTGGGCATATGGTACGATAGTTCTTCCTTGATTCCAATTGACTTATTACAAGGCAAGTTTTACAAATCCAGAAATTTAAAATTCTATTTTTTGACGTAATCAACCCTGTCTGTTTTTCTTTTTTTTGCAAATTGCCTGAGGAAACACATTGAAACTATTCATCCCAATGAGGGGGGTCGAGTTTGAAAATACAAAACCCTTTTGCGTAATTACGCCTTAAACGTTATTCAACTTCAGATCAATAAACCATTTTTATGCATTTTTGTCTGATATTTAGGTATAGTAATGTATTGTGCCATGAATCCAAATGCACAATTTCTGTTCTGTCTTGATTCAATGTTGGCTCGCAACCAGTGGGTCGGTCCAGGGCAGTTTGATCTTCTGCAGTTTGTAGAAGAGAAGCCTTCCACGAAGCAGAAACCAATCCACTCCGTGAAGTATTCAAAGCTACACCAGGTGTAAGAAATGCAAGTTCTTGAAAAGTTGTATGAAAGATGCATGGTTTTCGATCCTCAAAAGTGTCTAGGGGTGACAGAAGTCGTTCGATTTTTATCTGGCACTGACAACCATTTGAAGTCATTCCTTTATCGGTTAGTCAGAATTCTGCTCTGGAGGACTATGATAGATGTTGTGTCACTGGTGGTAATCTGTTGGAGAAAGATTTGTATGTTACAACTGGTGTAAATGCATGTTCCTTTATATGCATGGTCCTTGGCGATATAATTTTATCTCAAATTCAGAATTTGGATTTGGCTAATGAAATCCTTGAATCCAAAATTATTTCTCAAGTGGAACATTCTATCAAAGAGCTCCCTCGTTACTTTAACCCTTACAGAAACATAGAAAAACTCTGTGACTCCCAAGAAGCCAAAAATATTCTGAGAGAAGCTAACGTGATGACCAACTTCTATTAGCTAACAGAAGAAATCTTTTTGCCTAACTACATGTATTCTGATGATGGAAGAAAAGATTTTTTGGACACAGTGGCAAAACTTCATGGAGAAATTCAAAATTCCGATCAAAGCAGACCAGTGTCAGTAGCTATCTACACATGCACCGAATATGTGCTCCTACTTGGGCGCATGCAAAACAGATTTTTCCTTGTGGATAGTCACCCTGTTGTGAAGAATGATTGTGGCAAACTGACCGGAGTTGCATTGTTCTCAGATGGACATTCAAAACAAGCGTCCTCAATTTATGAATGGACCACACAACGACTTAAAAAATCTGGTGTTGCTTCTGGTAGCATGCAGTCATTTGCAATTTTAAGGTAAGTTATTGACAGAAAAGATTTATACACAAGATGAGATAATTACACAGTAAAAGTATTAATTAGTACAATCCTAGTGCAACTTGCTGCTTGCAACCGATGCAAGCAGCAGATTAGGGGTGAGTTTTGCTTTATATTTTCTCATATTTCAAAGATGTTCAAGCCAACCGTTGTTGTCATATTCTTCTCTGAATGATGTACAAGGAGAGGTAACCCACGGTGGTGTAGGTATGCGTGCAATGTTTCTTTTCTTCATTCATTTGTTCCCATTTTATTGAGCAACTTTTCAGTTTTGAAAAAAACAGTTTGAGTTGATGGTGAAACGTTTTATTCTTTAGATTCTCGTTTATTGATTTGGAAGACTCAACATCATCAAACAGTGATGACATCGTACAGTCAAACACAAACACAGAAGTTTAATTCACAAAAATTACGAAAAATAATTGATTTGCCCAAAGTTGTATAGTCACCAGAGATCGATCGAATTTATTCTACAAACCTAAATAGTTTATTTCAATATTCAAAGCAGGTCATTGATGAAACAAAAGACAAGTGTCAGAAAAGCTGTTGAAAATGTGTTGAAGGAAAAAGAATCTAGCAATGATTCTGCAGACACAGACAGCACAGACGATGAAGACATTGAATACTATCAAGAGAATCCAGTCTATCCTGTGTTCTCAAAGGATTTTAAGTGTGACAATGTGGGCTTGTGGCAAAATAATAGCTCTCAGAAGTATAGCTTCAATATTGTATGGGATGAGAATGGCAGTATTGAAAAAATGACATCTGTGAAAAACTCAAACAAAAACCGCTGCTTAACACTAAAAAGAGAGTATTTTCAGCTAAACCACGATATACACCAAGACATGCACAAGCGAATTGACACAATCTTTGATGAGTTAAACTGCATGACCTGCAAGGCACTAAAGCTCCACCAGTGTCAAGGCTCGGAAGCAACAGTACAGTTTCTCAAGTTTTTGATGGTCTTTTTGATATCTTAAATTCACGCAATCCATGTGCTACTTGTGCAGCAAGATTGACCTTCATTTCCTGCTGCCACCATTGAATATGTGCCAACTTCAGTTTATTTCCTAGTCGCAAACCTTCCTTGTTTTGTAATCTTTCCAAAGCCACAATGATTCCAACAAATCGTTTCTCCATCCTTGTCAATCAGAATGTGTTTTTCACCAAGAGTGTTTCTGATCAGCTTTAACATGTGGCAAATGTCCAGTAGAACATACACATTCTTCTTTGGATCCATTGGATGGGGAAAATAAGGTTTAAGAGTAGCTGGATGGAGACATGCACCAAGTGCCTTCAGCATGGCAAAGTGGCATGATGGCCCATCACACGTCAGACACTACCTTTACTCCAACATCATGTAGTTTTTCAATGCAGGTTTGTACTAGGTTTGTACGCTCTGAGCCACTCAGACCATCCACCTAGAAATAACCACATGGAACTTTCCATGAACTATTTACACAAATAGCCATTAAAACAAGTGATCTTTAGCCACTGGATCTGTGTCATCCTCATCAGTGCCATTTCCTAAATCAACATATCCTCAAAATCGTTTTCCATCCCAAGAGATATGCTTTTGAATAGCCATCTCATCCAGCATCAGTGAGCAGATGACTTCCTGTTTCTTTTGTGATGCATCATTGACTTTTAGTCTTAATGCATTGAAAGCTGGCTCAGTAAATCCAGGGTCTGCAGGAATTTTTGTATACCATTTCCTGACCTGTGGTTCATGTGGTAGTGCAAGTTTGAAAGTCTTATGAACAAATCTGTAGGCTTCGGAGGAGTAAAATTAAAGAGTCATTGCAAGTGCTTTTAACTCAGGTGAATATTTTGAGCCTTTTCCTGTAGCTAACTGCATTCTTTTAAACAAGTCCAATGGAACCACAGAAATTGTCTTGTTCAGCATTTGTTCACAACTAGGTGAAATTATGGTTTTTTCCTTCAGTGCTTTAACTACTGTTTTGAGTGAATTTACCTTGGTCATTAGTCTTCGAGATATCTGGTTTGAGGTCTTCAATTTCTTTTTCAAATCACTGACTTTTTGCTGACTTATATTTGGCTCTTTCTTAAGCTTTGTAGACTGTGATGGTGATAATTCAGCGTCAGAATGGTCATATATGTCGTACTGTGCCTCATGCACTTTTTTGCAGGAGGAGCTGCGGCATCCGGTTTGACTGGATCATTCGTTGGTGCTTGCCTTTTCAATGGAGGTTTACGCTCTTTATGTACCATAGAATATATCATTTAAATAAAGTAAAATTTCTGTTTTCTGATGTTATAGTGTTTTTTCTTGTTTGTCTATTTCAAATCATGGTAGCTCCAAGTGTGCAACTTTGGCTGTTGAGATAATCATATGAAGACAAGTTGTTGTAGCAATATATATATGCAACAAAATCTGAACTATGATAATAAAAATACCTTTTTCAGGTGACATGGAAATTTTTTGAACCTAGTTGGTAGTGCATTGTCTCTTAGGCGAACACTCAATTGCGAGGTTCTGTCCATATATTTACAGAACTAGGAATGACTAAAAAGGAAAAAGACCACATAGCTGCCGTCATATTAGAGAAGTTTATGAACGTGGTCTGTGTGATGCTGTAAACGTGGAAGGTTTCCATAATGAAATGCTTGTATTGAAAGAAAAGTGGACGGCGACATATGAAAACAGACTAAAGTTCTATGAATGGTTTGCTAAAAACAAAGAAAAAAAATTTGTCCACCATGTTCTCACCTCTGTTCGCGAAAGGGCTGGTCTTGGCTCGCCTCTTATAAAATTCACCACTGACAGATCAGAAAGAACAAACAGGGTAATTCAAGATTCTACAAAACGCCGGTTTGGAAATCATCGAGTGAATATATATATTTATTTGCCGTTGCCCTGAAAGATTTAATAGAAATGCAACAAAAAGAAGTAGAACTAAGCGTTGTGGGCGAAGGCGAGTATAGCATATACTCCTCCATACAGAAATGCTAGAGTAAGTTCAGCACAATGGATCAAAATGACACAGAAACAGCAACAGCATGCGCTGCAGAAAATTCACACCCTAAGGGTAGACGAAATGGAGGAAACTTGTGAGTCATTTGTAACCAAAGCAGTTTCGCACACAGATCCATTGTTGGAAGAAATCCTCAAGTCTGGTGTTGACTGGCTTCCAAGAGATACCATTGCTTTGAAAACGAGAAAAGCGAGAGGAATTCGTGATGCTGGAATGGTTGTCATAATTCATTTGACTGGCACAGCGTCTACATTAATTGTTCCATCAAAGAGTAATCTGTGCCTGCCTCATACAGTGAATATCCATCCAAATGGAAAGTGTGAATGCAACAATTATTGTCCTGGTTATGTGTCCGAAGGAATTTGTGCCCACATTCAATTCCATTTGTGACCACATCGTAGCCATGAAGCACCAGTAAGGAGGTATCAACTACAGTCGAGCCATCTAATTTGGGATGCCCAAAGGTCGAGGACGGAAAAGAGAAGTACCGCTCCGAAAAGACAAAAAAAGACGCAACCTTTAGTTTCAATTCAGCGCAATCAGCTTCCATCTCAAAATTATCAATTTTTTCCGCAACTTGCCAATCAAATAATACCACCAAGTTTGTTGCTTACTGGTTCTGATCAGTCAAATCAACCCACTTCAATTGCAAATTTACAAGCTATCCAACCATCAAATCTTGGACAGCCAAATAATGATCAGATCAGTTTTCCTTCACCAACCATGTTTATGCCGAATCTTTTACCTCATCAACCTCGTACAATGCAGTCAAGTGCAATCGTTCCCAATGCAAAGCCACCGTACCTGTCTCCGACACCCAACAGTTTCATTCTGTACTCCTTGCATTTTTGCCTGCCTCTTACTCCAACATGCTTTGGTTGTAGGAACTCGCTTAAAAAGTCAGGTTTGATTTGTGACCCTCCAGGAGATCTCGTCATAGTTTCTTTCATGCAACGACAATACATACATGCACGTGAGGTACACACAAGACCTGGGAACGTTTACTTTCGTTGTTCAGCAAGATGTGTCTGCTCAAACAGCTCATTTTTGATCCTCAAATCCATTGCATTGTCCCAATGGAGCAATGAAGGAATTCCTGAGTACGGAGCATTATCAGCGTATTCAACGAAACCTGGGATTAGTTCATCATACGTACTGCTATATGTCCTTTCTTATGTTAGCACAAAAATGTAATCAAGATATGTACTTCCGGCAGTGTTTGTATCTATAATTTTAGAGTATTTGAGTATTGTTCCAAGCGTGGCTCTTCATAATTATTTCATGTAACACCTCAAAAGCAAAACTTGGCATGAAAGCACAAAATTTTGTTCTTTTAAGAGTCTGCTTTATAGCAAGATACCTTTCTGCTTTGTTGTGTTAAACACCTTTATGTTTAAAAAATAATTAATTAAATGATTAACTTTTCGCGTGTCCGCATGTCGGTATGTCCATGTGTCCGCATGTCCTCATGTGCGCATGTACGCGTTTTCCACCTTACTGTTTTTTTGGGTGGAATTCCCCGTTCCATAACCCGAAACAATATGGACATATTTGGGGTTTCCCCTGTACTGGCACGATTTGATTTACATGTTTGTTTTGTTGTTTGTTTTGGTGCTCGTTTCAGTATGTCCTGTTCACAATGTGATAGTCCCTTTGTCTGTTGTCCTGAATGTAGTTTTGTCACAAAATCTGAACATTTCCTTAAAATTCACCATGGGAAATCGCACAAGTTAAATGCCGATCCTTTGGAAATTCAATCTGTGTCAGTGGAACTGTGTTATCTCAAAGGGAAATCGATTTGTTGTTGCTTGTATGACATTGACATTGGTTCGCTGGCTAATTTTAGATGTCATTTTGATTCTTTTCATCCAAATTCCCCATTACTAATTAAACAAAGTGTACCATTTGTCACAAAACTTTCAAGAATGCTAATGGAGCTGGTGTTCACTGTAGGCGTGTCCACGAAATTGATAAGAATGCTTCTATCCCTTCCACTCTCACACTGATTTCCTTTGCTGTTACTTTTCTTGATGATTATGGAAACCCTACTACTCTCAGGAGCCCTACTGCTGTTCGTCGTATAATTTTTGACCGCTCGCAATCAGATGCTGTTGAAGTTACTGGTTCTATTTCTCCATCTGCTACATCCAGTTCAGCGCAATCTAACCCTGCTTCAGCATCAACTTGCCAACCTCCTCCTCAAAACATTATTGCAACTGACGTGCCTGTTCCTATCTTAGATCATGTTGAATTGCCTCCCTCTTTGTCTGCACACAGTTCTCCTGCTCCAGAACCCTCGCTACGTGACCTTGACTTTGATGAAGACCCTGATTTGCACATCTCCACTCCTCCTCATCCCTCTTCTCCTATCCCTAACTCTACTCCATCTTCATTTTTGGTTGGAAGAGCTGAGTCATGCACCATCCCTTCCCAGCCTTCTCCAGTTTCAGATACAGATCCTAGCAATACCTCCTCTTGTTCTTGTCAGCAGTTATCTGAGAATCCTCAATTTCCTAACTTAACATCAAGACATGATGACATTCCCTTCTCCCCAGACCCTAATGTAGAAAATGTTCCTGAATTTGTTGAAGTCTGGTCGAGTAAAATTTCATCTGCTGCTGATTTCAATGATTTCTGTGTTGTATGTGAAAATCTTGCATCTGCTGTGGTGGAGAAGGGTAAGACGATGTCATACAGTACCATCTGCAGAAAGGTGTCTCCTAGACCTGCTACTAATCGTCCCAATCATGAATCTCCCCACCCAAATAAAAAAGGGATTCAGAATAATCCCTTAGAAGCTCGACATATCCAAACCTTATTCAGGCTTTCTAAAAAGAGAGCAACTCGTCAAATTTTACGTGAGAATAATGTGTCATGTACTGGTTCGAAAGATCAAGCTCATAAGTACTTCCCTGACTCTTTTGCCACTACGTTTGTGGATGTTGAGGAGTTTGTTCGCTCGTTACGTGATCATGTACCTTCGGCTAACGTTGATCCTAGCATTATGGCTCCATTGTCTGCACAAGAAATTCGCAGTAAATTAATGTCAATGTCTAACGTGGCTCCGGGGAAAGACAAAGTTGAGTATCGTCATTTGAAGCAAGTTGATCGGGAAGGCTCACTACTGCAGTTAGTGTTCAACAGATGTTTGGTTGACAAGAAAATTCCTAATGCTTTGGAAAGTTTCCACCACGATTCTGATTTACAAAAAGGTGATAGCAGCGACCCTAGCAATTTTAGACCAATTGCTCTTTTGTCGTGTTTGTACAAGTTATTTACTTCTCTCCTGGCATCTCAGATCTCGAAATTATCGATTCATCATGATCTTTTGTCTTCTCATCAAAAAAAGTGCAAGACCGTAAGAAGGGTGCCATGAACATACTTTTACCTTGCAATCTGTGGTAGCCGACTGTAACTGGAACAATAAGAACTGTTCTTCGCTTGGCTGGATCTCCACAATGCATTTGGTAATATCTCACATGATACCATTTACACAAAACTTTCGCATTTGGGTTTCTCTGAGTCATTGGTGGACCTGATTAAGGACATTTACTCCAATTCGTCAACCACCATTAAAACTTTGAGTAAAGATGAAACGGAACCTATTAGTATTAATGCTGGTGTTAAACAGGGATGTCCAGTTAGTCTGATTCTCTTTAACTTAACATCTGAGTTGTTGATTAGATCTGTGATATCGAAATGTGACGAGAATTCGGATATCCCTTATATAATTCATCAGCAACCTATTTCAATCTTAGCATATGCAGATGATCTGGTCTTAAGTAAATCTAAAGAAGGTCTCCAGAGTATTTTGGATGCCGTTTCATGGGCTGCCGATGGTCTACATTTATCCTTGTGTCCGAACAAATGTTCTTCTATGTCTCTCACCTGTGGCAAGAATGAATCATCTCATATTAGCACTAATACTTTTAAAGTTCAAGATTGTGTTATCCCTTTTCTATCTAAAGATGAGTCCTATCGTTACTTAGGTGTACCTATTGGATTGTTGTATGATGCTAAAGAAATGTCATCGATAACTGAGAAATTAATTAAAGATTTGTAGAAAATTTGTGATTCCCTCCTTGCTCCTTGGCACAAACTAGATACGATATTGGAGAAAATTTGTGATTCACTCCTTGCTCCTTGGCTAAAACTAGGTACGATACGTACCTTCATACAACCTGGCCTTACGTATGCTTTCCGTTCCTTCCAGTAACCAAGCATTCCATTTCTGTGTATTGTAGAAAGTTAGTTGACGTTTTAATATCTATTTGTCATCTTCCAAAAAGATCATCAGTGTCTTCTTATTTTTTTGCAGACAAATCAGTTGGTGGTTTGGGGTTACAAGATCCTTTTGATGAAAGACATCTTCAGAAGATCATACAAACTGTCAAAAATCTTTCTTCTTCTGACCCGTTTATTAAAAACATTGCACATAGTCAACTTAAATCAGTCGTACGACCTTGTCTCAATCGTGAGCCGTCTGAGCAAGAAATAGATGCCTTTCTCTCTGGCTCTACTGATGGTGAATTAGCCAAACATAGCAAAGCAAACAATGCACAAACTTTGTGGTCGCGGTGTAGAATCTCTCCTAGAGCGTTAAAGGTTAAGATTCAAAATTCGCTATTGAACCCCTTAGTAAGTACAATACCTAATACTTCTGCTAATGCCAAAGCCATTTCTGCCTACCTACACCATAATTGCTTAACAAATCATGCTAACATCTTCAAGTCTCTGCCTGATCAAGGGAAAGTTGCAAGATGTCTTGGAATGTCCAAATTTCCATCCACCAACAGTTGGTGTTATGATGGCACTGGATTACAATTTTGTGGCTGGCGCTTCATTCATCGTGCTCGTCTAAATATATTTACCTACCAATCATGTCAAATGTAGATTTTCTCATGACAGTTCCCCTGAATGTTGAAAGTGTCATAGTAATTCTGAATCTGAGAGTCTGCCTCACATTATTTGCCATTGTCCTCCAAACATGACCTCTATTACTTTGAGGCATGACAAAATTCTTCAGAGATTAACCAACACCATCCATCCTGGTACGTATACTGTTGATGAAGTTGTTCCTGATGCACCTGGCATTAACAGACCGGATATTGTTATAACTAATGGAAATAAGGTTACAATTATTGATATTACATGCCCTTTTGATAACGATGTTGATGCCTTGTCATTAGCTGCACTTAGGAAGCAAGCCACATACAATTACCTTTTGGAGTTCTTTAGTACAATGAATATGCAAGCTAAAGGTAAAAGTTTTGGTTTTGTTGGTGGTGCTTTGGGGGGCTAGTATGATGGAAATGAAAAAGTCCTTGATGAACTGTTTGTAAGCAAGTGCTATAGGACTCTTTTCCGTAAACCATGTTGTGCTGACGCCATACATGGATCTAGAAATATTTATGTAAAACATCTCACAGTTGTAACTCACAATAAGTTGTACATTTTCATGCCATCCTTTAGTTCTCTAGTCTTTACCTCAGAAACCATTGTTGCTGGGAACTGTCGAATAGCTTAAAATATGTTTATGCATAATAGCAGAAGTTGTAACTTTTAGTTATAATATTTCTTTTAGAATATTTCAAACATATTGTAAATAGCTTATTTGATCGTTAATAAAAATTTCTGTTCTTATCAGCTTAATATATGATATGATAAGCAATGCCTAACTCATATATTAAACTGATTTTTGTGTCTTGGCCATGGGATGGAAGCTTGCTTTGCCCTGGCCATGGGTTGTCTCGGTATTGCACTACATCCGAGTATGGCCCTTCCTCCCTGAAGGGAAAAATTCATTCTAAATATATAATTAAAAAAATTAATCATGAAAACATAGTATATATGTATGATTTTAAAGCGAGCGAGCGATAGTGAGTGTTTGTCTGTTAGCGATTGAATCTGTAATTCTGTATGTAGTTATCGATATATTCCAAATACATGAATGCATTTTTTTTTTCACAACTAGTTCATCTCTCTGGCTGCTGCTCTTTTCCTTAGGCATGCTTGCAAGCAAGCAAGCAAAAGAGAATGAGGAGTAGGAGAAGGACATTTTAAAGCAGAAAATGCAGGACATTAAAGCAGGACATTTTGATGCAGAAACCAGCCAGTCAAGTATATTCAGTTCCGCATTCGCGTATGTACACTTTAAAATATATACACTGTGGCTAGTATTTCAGTGTGCTGCTAACACTTTGTAATATTTGTACAATAATGATGCATGCATCATTTGCCTTTTCGTCATCATACTTTTTACTTACTGCTGTCTGAATAATATAATTATTTGCTACTTATTGTTTTGCGACTCGTCTCTGCTTAAATGCAGCCTTGATTAGTGATGAAGCATGCTTACCTGACGTGAGAGGCAACTTGATCAACTAGGAGGTCCTCTCAGGATGAGGCCCTCTCATTGCACTCCGACTGGGTTGACTTTTTCGATTACCCCAAATGTGGATAACTCGAGCGTATAATTTCTGGTAGTGGCGACCTGCGTTCGCGCTCGTCCCCTTTTAGCTACAACTGATCTTAAATTCAAGAACCAAATTCTGCAAAATGGCTAATTGTTCACTACTACATTTCATCTACTCAATACATATTCTGAATATATACATAGTATGTGGTGCATGTACAAAACACAGTACATTGTAATTCTACATTTCCATGCACATAGATTTTATTAGTACATAGCAATTAAGTATCATTTGTTCCATATGAATTTCGCACATATATTTCATTTATATTTTTGTATAGATTTTGTAAATCTATATTTGCTACATGCACACC
>JAODVM010202917.1:0-13598 GCA_025400095.1 Phenganax marumi
TATGGGTTCATGCTAGAAAACTGATTGTGTTCATTTGTGTAAACTTACAGCATTCATGCAAATAAACTTACAGTGTTTATAACAGCAAACCTGTAATGTTTATCTAACCTCGTAGTGCTGAGGACAGTGAATTTATAGCCTTTTCTCAATTAAATTTATACTGTTCATGGAAACTTATGGGGTTAATGCAAGCAAACTTATGAGTTAATACAACAAATATCTGGGTTCATGGAAGCAAACTTATAGTGTTCATTTAAAGAGAGTTACAGTATTTATGTGAGTAGACTTATACTGTTTGGACCACCAAACTCGTAGTGTTTGTATGGCAGAAACTTATAATGTTTACACCAACAAACCAATGGTGCTTATTTAAACTTTTAGTGTTTACGGAACTAAATTTATGGCGTGTACCCAAGTAAGCTTATAGTGTTCATGGAAACTTATGCTAAGCCTATAATATATCGAAAATACATTTATTCTCTCTATCTGCACTTCCTATTACGCTTGCATTAGACATTGAGAAAGTATGATATTTTTTTTTTGTGACAATATGAGCTAGCATGTTATTTCATTTAGAAGCTTTTTCTGCTGATTTAAAATTTGCAATAACACTTCATCTTTCAAAAGTTGTTTAGCAAGATCATCATTTTCACACCTACTCATATGTAATATTTGTCTTACAGTACTTTGTCTTTTTTCTGACGACTGCTCTCTGTTTTTAGTTCAGGAGAATGGAACCAGAAGAAGGTAGTTCCTCTTGTCATCTTCAAAATATACAGGGCTCACGTGATTCTGTTTCAAGGGTTACTGAGAAAAATTCGCAGGAGAGAAGACCTAAGCATACTTGCCCATTTCCCCAATGTAATGCCTCAGTCACCCATCTTCCACGGCACATGAGGAATCTCCACAAATGGAGCCCAAGAAAAGCTCGATCTGTCTTGAGTTCATTCAACCTCCGAAAATCAAAAGATCAGTCAAAAAGAAAAACTAAGCGTTCTTACAAAAGTGTTATTTGTCCAGTTCAAGAATGCAAGTCAGTTGTTAAGAGGATACACAACCACTTGACAGATGTGCACAAAATTAAAAGAGGCAGTAAATTGTACAAGAAGTGCTTGGAAAATGCTGTAAGTCATGAAGTTGAAGTTATAGACGAAACATCATCTGAAACATTGGATAGTAGTAGTGACTGCAGTGTTTCATCTGAACAAGTGTACAAGCCCCCCAAAAAGAAAATGATGAAGCAAGTAGAAACGAAGCGTAATGTCTATGAAACAATTTATGGCAACTGTCACGAAAGTGGTGAAGAAGGTTTGAGTGATTGTGAATCGGAGATAAGTAAAGGGGAAATGGAGGATGTTGTTGATTTGAGTACTTCAGCTCAAAAAGACACGGGTCTGCAAGATATTTTCAATAAATTTGAATTTTGGTTAAAAGGTGCAGATGGTGGAAAAAGGAATGACCGTTCAGCTGCTCAATGTCGCAGACAAGTTGAAATGGTTGTCGATTATATTGATAGTGCCAAGCCAAGTCTCAGCAACATATTGCACAAAACAACACTTCGTGAGAAATGGCTGGATAAGTTTGACCATGAGAAGCAGCCTGGGACTGTTAAATCCTATCTTGGCTCACTGGCTCAGTTTTACGGGTTCTTGAAGTGTGAAAATATTGATGTCAATGTATCAATGGAGCAATTGTCAAGTTTGAGTGACCAAGTAAAACTGTGGTCTAGATCTTTCCGAAAAAAGAGCAACACTCGGTTTTGGGAAAAGCGAATGGACGATATGACGTCAATGAGAACACCGGACCAAATACGACAATTTGACTCATCAGAAGTTGCCAGGGATGCCATACGTCTATTGGGAGAATACCAAGAAAAAGATGAGACACCCTCTCAGCCTGAGTTTACATCAGTTAGGGACTATTTATTGACAGTCATCTGTATTAACAATGGCAGTAGATCTGGCAATTTGGCAAACATGACTCTTCACGAGTTTGCCACTGGTACAGAGGAAGACGGATGCTTTGTTGTTCGAGTGAAAGATCACAAAACTATGTCAACTCATGGTCCTGTCAATGTTGTCTTTGATCCAACGCTTCACAGGTATACTGAAATCTTCATCAAGGAATTCAGGAATCGCTTGCCTGCTGTGAACATCAATGAAGATGCACCAGTTTTTTTAACTTGGAATCAAGTGAAGATGACGTCGTCACAAGTTGGTGCTCAGTTAGGGTCTTGTTGGGGCAAAGTATTCGGAAAAGAATCATCTGTTGGTGGAGCAACTGCTTTTAGGAAGGCTGCTGTGTCAGCTGTGCACGAGCACGATGAAGATTTACGTGGTGATTTGGCAGACCTTATGGTGCATAAACAATATACAGCTGACCGTTATTATCTTTTGAAAAATAAAGGCAAATCAGCAGCAAAAACATCCAAAAAACTGACGAAAATAATGCGGTCAGGTGCTGCACAAAGCACTAGTGATATTGCTAAGAATGATGTTCCATCGTCCACACAAAGCTCTTCCGAAAATTCCACCAGAAAGTTTAAGTGGTCATCTGCACAAATTTCAGAACTAAAATCTGCTTTTTCATCAAATATAAGCCAGCAGTCAGTAACAATGGAACAAGTCAGGGAAGCTGTGAAGAATGTGCCAACACTGCAGGGTATTCCTTATAAAAAGGTGCTTGATAAAATACGGTCATATTTTGGCAAGGACATTCCAGAAAAGGAAGAGTTTCTATCATCGCCAAGTTTGCCAACGGAACAGGATTCCCCAGAAGATCGGTTAAGACGAGCTGGCCTAGAGAAGCAAAGGGCTTTCGATGGTAAGTTTATTGTGTAGAACTCTTTAGTAAGGAACAGAACTTTCGGGGTTTTTGGGACAATTCCATTCTTGCGTTATCTTGTGTTCTTAAAGGTCTTTTTGATTTTGGACTCATTCAACAGCTTGGTGGCTCTTGAAATGCTTTTTTGCAATCTTTAAACTCTGTTACAGTTTTTGGTGTGAAATTGCAGGTTAAATAATAAAAATGTGATTCACACCATTAGAAAGCTTACAAACAACTATCTAATTTTCTAACACAATTAAGTGGTTACATTGATTTTTCAATTTATTCTTGAGTAATAAGCTGACGTGTTTTGTCTCTAGCACTCAGGCTTTATGTGAGAATCTGTCCATTTTTGATATTTGGAGGAGCAATAATGAAAACCACCTGTAGTTTAATGTAGTTTCATCAAGGCTTTCTAATGATGTTGTTAGACATAAATCTTCACTTTTTTAATCATAGTAGAGTTTAACATGAAAACAAATAATAACATGTTGGCAGGAGCCTAATAATAATTTGAACATGCCCCACACAGAGAAATGTACATAGTGGCCTTAAAATGCACAATGTGAAAGCAAAAGGGGGTTGTTTCTATAAAATGTTTAGTGATCATGCTAATATCTGCCTCACTGCAAGCGCAGATAGCAGCATCTGCTGGATAATGATTTTCAAGCTTTCTAAAACTATTGCTCACTGTCATTGCCAAAATCAGTTGTAAGTGGCTGCCTGTCTAAAAACCAGGCTCTCATATTCAAAAAGTACTTGTCAAAACGAGCTGCAACAGCTTGTAACTCTCATTTGTTGAGTCTTCTCTGAGATATGAAATGTCATGCAGAAAAAATTATGCAACAATGCAGATTTCTGCAATATAATTCAAATGTAATTATGTTACCGATTGCTTTGATTTCTGTTGCAAAATAACATGCAATAACTTGTATTGATGATTAACTGGCCAAAAAATTGATAGAATTTTCTGACAGTAGTTTTGAATTTACTACCTAAAGTATAGTTCATGATAGAAATATGAAGTAAAGTTATTTTTCAGTCTGATCAGAATGCCCTGTTTTTACACAGACAGCCTCTTTAGTTTTAACAAACTGTACATGCAGTACTGCTACAGTATTTTTCACATTTGCGTGCATAAACTAATAGCTTATAAATATTTTAAGTGAAGTCAATTATTTGTAAATCAAAAATTAGGTCAAAGTAAGGTAAAGATATCTAAGGCCACAGTCACACTAGAGCTAGAATCGTGCTTGCTTAGCAAAATCCACTTGAATCTGTCAACACATCACCTTCCAAGCGCTCTTGATAATGTGACCATGCAAAATGCAAAACCCAAATGCACTTGTAAATTGATACAATTTGCTTGAAACTTCAAATACGCCGAAGCAAGATCCAAACACGCTATAGAGGGTGTTTGAATCATGCTAGAATGTGAATCTCAAGTGCATTAAACATTTCAACCAATAAAATGTTGACTTTTAAGAGACAAATAGATAGGTTGGTTGGACATGTTATTTTTGTGATATCCGTGCCAGTTTTGAAATATTTTCAAAAGTGCGCCAAAATAGGACTGACTACAACTTGCGTGCTTGGAAAGTGAAGTATATTTTATGCAAGAATGTCGCAATTGCCGACTTTCGAAGGAACTTTTCACGACCAAAATGATACAGGATTTTTGCATCAAAACCACATTTATAACTGACAACCGTGTTACCCATATTTTCTGATTCCACAACCTCAACAACTGTTACAAACAATGGCATCAAACAACGCGTCATCTTCTTGTACCTCAACAAGCGTGAACGAGATTGACAACAGCTCAGCCCGTACTGCGACTAACACCACAGATAGAAATGGCATGAAAGGCAGCACAAAATGGTGCAAGAGAGAGACCAGTGTCCTTCTGGCAAGACAGGATTGAAGAAGTCGAGAGTGCTAGAGCAACTGAGACTTGGCACAAAATTGTTGAAGCCATAAACAAGGTACCAGTAGTGCCAAAAACGGCGAAACAGTGTAAAGACAAGATCAGGAATTTGAAGAAAGCATACAAAGAAGCAAAGACGAACAACAAAACTGGGTTGCTGCAACTCGTTTGATCTTCCCCTTGGTACTCGAGGGGTTGTAACCATGCCTGAAGCCATTCAAACAGGGCAAGTAGAAACGTCAGATTCTTCAAGCAGCTGTACTTCGAATAAACCAGTTGGCGATGACTTTGACCAGTCAGACAAATAATCGGACGCAGACATTGGATCTGAAAGCTTGCTACCTAGTAGTGAATGATGTCCCAAGCATAAGCAACTGGAGAAGCCTGTAAAAATGGCAAAGAAAACATGCGCAACAACTGCCAGTGCAATGGCAGATTTAGCAAGCAAATTGCTAGAAATCCAGAAAGCGCAGATGAAGATGATGGAGACTTCGCAGAAAAAGACAGAGGACTTGCTTCTAAAACTGGAGGGAGACCAAAGGAAACTTGATGAAGAGTCTCGCCGAAAAGACCAAGAGTTTTTTGTGCGCATGGCTGATATCTTGAAAAAGTAGTTTAGAAGAAAGAACAAACATTTTTGAAACATTCTTTGCATTATTATTACTCTATTTTTTCTCATATTATATATAAAATAAACATTATAAATCACCATGGTAGTCCATATATGGTTCAGTTTCATACTCGAGTCCAAATATAAGGACTAGCTTGTCATTGATTAAACTACATATTCTGTTTGATTGTCCAGCGAACACGTTCAGCAACTGGATTTTGAGCAATGTTTGCTTGTTCTTTATCTTCTAAATATTCTCTGTCTATACAATTAATTCAGCGACAGATTTCTTCATCATCAAATTCCTCACTGGCCTCTTGGCAAAAATTATGCAATATGCAGCATGGTAAAATTACCGCAGGTGTATTTTCAAATCCATCGTCTAGCCTTTTTAAAAGTATTCTCCACCTTGCCTTAAGAATACCAAAAGCTCTTCCTATGGTAGATCTAGCTAAAGACAGAGTTCTGTTAAAACGGCGTTGAGAACAATTAAGAATAGCACTGTTACGGTAAAGCTTCATCGACCAAGGAAGCAAAGGATATGCTCCATCTCCCAGCAGCAGAGGACAAATTTTAACTCCATCAGTTGTGGCCAAAGGTTCAGTCAAGACATCACCATTCTGAGCATTCTGGAAAATATTGCTGGACCGTAAAACTCCAGCATTGTGCATACTGCCTGGATAACCTATAGCAGTGTCCAAAAATGTCAGATTTTTCCCGACTGCTGCTTGCATGACTACGCTGTAGCGGTGATGCCGATCAAATAGTCAAAAGGTTTTTCTGGTGCTATAATTTCAATGTGGGTGCCATCCATTGCTCCAACCGCACGCGGGAATCCACATTCATCCTGAAACAGAGCTATTGCCCGCTTAGTTTCATTGCAAGTGACTGGGAACTTTGTGTATTGGTTGGAAAATTTGTTCAGAGCCAAGCAGAATTTCTGGGTTATTTGACACAGGTTGACTTTCCAGCGTCAAAATGATATGCAATAGCACGAAAACTGGAACCTACTGCTAGTCACCATAACGCAATAGCTATGTGCTTATGCACCGAGATAAAGCTCTAAAAATGGTGTCATTCCTAGTGATTTCAGGGCTCACAAGATTTACCAGCTGTAAAAAAGTATCTTTTCACGTACGAAAGTGATCTTTCCAGTAATTCGGTTGGCCTTCATCTGCAAATATCATTTCAAACCAGCCTAAGCATGGTCTCGGGATTTCCCAGCATTGCCATACTTTTATCAAACCAACTATTCTTAACATCACTATAAGAGCCAATGTAATAGTTCTAACATAATGAAAACATAGCATGTTTCTGTTGATTCTTTGTAGAGTCAGAAACAACTGTCTTCTTCTCCTAGCAACTGATCTGCACCTTGCCAAGTCATGCATTTTGTGATATTGAAAATACACCAAGAACAAGGATTCATTTTCCATTTCAAAAGCTAGACCTTTGATCTACTAAGTTTCAACACATACTGCATAACATGTCAAAAAAATTCCTCATGGACTTAAGATGATAAGATAAAAATACGTTTATCAACAGGAGCGAGCAAACATGCAAAGTTTTTCTAGTGTGACCGCGCCGCACTAGAGCAACATTCTAGTGTTAGCTTGGCAGATGTTCAAGACATGTTTAATTAAGAAAAATATTGATGATGCCTGCAAAACATTAGTACTTTCAATTACTTGTACCAAGGATGAACAGTCTTTAATCAATACAGCAACTGTTGGACAAACTAGCGGCAATGAGTGGCATGACATGAGACATCTGATGGTAACTGGTACAAAGTAAAAAGTCTTTACACCAGACAAAAACCATTGAATGCAAGCCTTCTACTGACATTACCAAAACCATAAACAATTTTTTTGAAAAAAAGCCAGCCCCTGTTCATACTCTTGCTACTCAGTATGGAAATGATCATGAAAACGAAGCACTCTTCCTATACAGAAAAGTGTGTGAAAGAAAGCATGAAAATGTGCAGACTGAAGAGCATGGGCTATTGGTAGACACTTCAAATGCATGGTTGGCAGTAAGTCTTGATGGTGTTCAAAAGTGTGACTGTTTTGGATCCAGGACAATAGAAATTAAATGTCCATATAAACATAGAGATTTAGATCCCAAGCCTGCTTTTCTCACCAACGACATTGGTGGGACTGTAAACAAAAATGGCAAGTGGGAACTTGTTAAGAACCACAGTTATTATTTCCAGGTCCAAATGGGAATGCCAATAACTCAAATGACTGTTTGTGATTTTGCTGTGTTTACTAAAGGAATTGAAACAGTAAAAATTCACTATGACAAACACTATTGGGAAGCTGTCTAAAGTGTAGTTTCACTATTTTACACCAACCAAATTGTAAATAATCTTTTATTAAAACTTTGTTAAAAGCCTATAGGAGTGCTTGAAATAGTAAAACAAAAAATATTAAATAGCTAGATTAAATCAAGCATGTCAAGCTGCTTTTGTATGTCCATAATCATATATATCATTACCTAAACCAGGTATGCAAATGTAATTTTATTTGTCATTTATTTAAGTCACATAAAGCAGCATATAGGAACAAAATATTGTCGATTACAGGCTTCATTGTTAAGGGGATTACTCCTGATAAAATTCTGAACTGTTTTAATTTTAGTGTCATATGTTCAAGATTGGGGTCACAAAGAACCTACTCTTCGTGCGTGGGTTGTTCCTCGAGGAGACAGTCTAGGTCCTCGATAACATGCCAGGGAAATCAGTTTAACCTTCTTCAGCAGTAGTAAGTCTCTTACTAAAAATTGTTTGTCAGCCATTAGTGCATCACCCTCTTCCAGCAATTGTGGGAAACCTGAATTTCGTGGAGATAGATCACTTCATTGTTTAGGTGGTAATCTTTTCTTCTCTTTAACTTTGTATCCCATCACATACTGGTTAGGATTAGGACGTGTCTTTGATCAGTACCCTACACCAAAGTGATTGAAGCATAACCTTTGTATTCCCGTTGACTTTAAAATTCTTTCTGTTGATGAGCTTTTCCCATTTCCTTCTTTCTTGTACATCAAGCAGTTAGTAAAATCTCAGTATGCCAACATGAGAGCAAATAAATTGTTTCTCAGGGCATCTTCTATCATTATAACAGCCAAAACCGAGTAGTGGTCTCCTTTTGCCACTATATCGCTTTTAAAAAATTATTTGTTTCCCCTTAGCGATCCCAAGCTTCATTGCATTAATTGCACAAAAACACAGGGGTGTGGCAACTGGCAAATCATTCATTGATTAAAGTGATATTTTATAATCTTCTCATCAATCAAAAATGTAATTACATATGTTATAACCATCACTATAAGTACAGAATATTAAACTTAGTATTCCCATACCAATGCAATTTCTAGTTCAGTCAAACATATCACATTACACCACTTTTTAATCAATTGCAGATTGATAACTACCAACTACATTCTTCACCATGAAAACCAGCAGCTGTCCTATGGTTTAATCAGTTCTTCCAAGGTTTTGTCACTTCATACAGTGAAGCCAAGAAATTGCCTGATGCAAGCACTGTCCTCGATCAATTAAAGGCCTTTACATGTGAGTGCCTTAGTACGCCACATTTTGCATTATCTGAATACTCTGACATGGTAACGTCCAACATTGCACTTCTGGACAACGACGATTTTGGTTATATTGATGAAACATTGATTCACAGCCTGACATCCACTTTTTGCCTCCATAAAAAAGTCTTCAAGGGCTGAACAATAAAGAAAAATCATCTACATCTTCAGCAGCTTAACAATAAAGAAAAATCATCTACACCTAACGTTGATGATGCCAAGAAAGTACTGCGGAAGTTGATTAGTAATGATCTGCTTGATGACCAAATGGACAAAATCTATCTCTTGTCTGGTGCTCTCTTCACACTTCCTGGCAACCATTTGATATTCTCAAAATTGTTATGAAATCTTGAAGGATTTACAACAATTGTTGATCCATCAATAACAAACCACAAAACAAAGCAACTTTGACAATCTGGGAGTGCAAAACACATGAAGGAGAGCTTGTTGAAGAATTACAAACAAACTAAAAAGTCAGAATCTTCAGCAATCACTAAAAAGGCTTCAAACAAATTCCTACAGGTCTTTCATCACAGCAGTTCATCTTCGTCATCGTCGTCGTCATCATCCTCATCCGAAGATTACCAAAAAAAGAAAACACCAAAAACAGATAATCAAAAACAGAAAATCAAAGCAAGGAAGAGAAATCCTTCCAAAGATTTATCGTCACTCTTTGATGAAGATGAAGAGCTATCAACTGACCAACCAAGTTCATCTAACGGAAAGAAAAGACAAAAGAAATCTCAAGAAGTTGTTCCAAATGAAACCATCATCCCACCAACTCAAATGAAAACATAGAAAAAAGGTGCATGAAAGTCAGCCACAAGAAAATGTTAACACAGATGACACTCCACCAAAGAAACAAAAGAAATAAAAAAACAAAAGCAATAAAACTGCTTATGAAATCTGACCATGTGTTTCACAAGCAAAACAAAACTGTTAAGAATCTATTAACACTTTAATTCACACAGTTTGTTCTCCAAACATTACTTGATTTACATTGCCAATTAACATTATGTTTCAAAATAACAAAAAAAAAAATCGGTAAATACCATTGTTCTGTTTTGTTCCTATACACTGTCTTACACAAAAACAGCTTCTTCTGAACTATCAAAATCATAAAAACTAAAAATAATCGAAAAAATGGTTGAAATGGTAAATAACAATGTTTTGTTCACATGGTAACACCTTCAATAGATATTGTATTCAAAATGACCAAAAAATTGTAAATATCATTGTTCTGCTTTTTTTTTCTTCCTGCATTATACAAACAGAAATTTTATGAACTATTCAAAATCATAATATGTGAAAATAATGTAAAAAGATAAGGATGCAGTGTGTACATGTTGCATGCCATCTGAAATGGTGATGCGTTGAGCAAGGTTTTCACTTGCAACGCAAGCACAAACGAGAAAACAAAGCAACATCTTCCTGTGAGGATTACAAAAAGAAACCGGAAAAAATTTGTTTGGAATTATTTTTTGTTCAGCTTTCACTTATGTTGAATGTTTGGGCCTTAGCTCGCGCTTATGTTGGACGATTCATGGCGTCCTTTGTTTTCTGTTTTGTCTTACCTTCTGCTTGCGCTCACATCGCAAGTGAAAACCAGGCTTCAGTGCCTACATTAAACCTATGTGTGGTAGTATACTAAACTTACTAACTTTTTAGAATTAAGAACATTTTTTTAACCAAGCTGAGCTAAGGGTGCTGACAGCACTGACTTAGTCCGATTCAATAAACAACAATGATAAAGAACAAATATAGTACACTATTGCATAAAGTTTATTTTGGACAACGGCTACTGTATAAACAAAGCGGAAGTTAAAGTATGGGTTACAGTCAATTGTTCAATGTATAATGTAGTCTATAAGTGAGTGATAGAATTAAACTTCATGGTCAGTGACAACATAGTTAGAAATAACATTCAGCAAGTGAAAACTAGAAGACAAGTCACTTTTGTGTGACAATAGAACAAGTGTTATTCCATTTTAGATGTTCTACCCAGTTTAAGTTTAGGGATGTTGATCATGACACCTATAAAGACTCTTGTTCATACAACAGGTACCCATGGATGTTGTAGGCCTGTTGATAAGTATTCAAAGAGGTGTAATGTACCAAAAAATGAATTTGCAAGTTGTATCTTCAAGTATAATACTGTACATCTTTCTTAATTATCACATCTTTCCCATTGAAATATCAGTATGACCTCCCAAATGTTGACTCATTGACATTTTTTTGTAATGTAGGTGCGACTTCATCATGTAGCTTTTCGCCTAAGCATGTTTCGGTATCAGAGCCAGGTGCAATGTACCATACAACAATATCCACTATCAAGTTTTCCACTTTGAATTTTTAGAATACATAATGACACAGCTGTAGACGTGTTAATTCCCTTTGTGCATGCAATATCCTTGAAGTGGTGCTTCGCCATTGGGTAGCTGAAAACCTGAAACGAACTGTTTCATTTTCCAGTAGTCATTGACATGCGATGATGTCATTCAATCTAATTTGTCCCTCAAGGTTTTCAGGCATAAGCAAATGAAAGGCATATTGTGGACGACTTGGATATACCTGTAAATACGAATGCAACAGCATCAGTGAATGAGATAATGAATAATGTAGCATACATTTCATAAGTGTAATGTAACTAATGTAACTAGCCTTTCATTTGCTTATGCCTGAAAACCTTGAGGGACAATTATATTGAATGACATCATCGTATGTCAATGACTATTGGAAAATGAAACAGTTCGTTTCAGGTTTTCAGCTACCCAATGGCGAACCACCACTTCAACGATATTGCACGCACAAAGGAAATTAAAACGTCTACAGTTGTGTCATTAGAGAGCAATAAGATGTAGCTACATACCAAAATTGTTTTGTTTAGAATACTTTTGTTCACTGCAGTTATTTTTAACATGACCATGTTTATGTATAGAGATATTTAAAACAGCAAAAAACACAAATTAAATGCATAAATACAGGGAAGGGAGGGGGTAGGATAAAAAGAAAACTTACCTAAATGTAGCCATCGTCCTTTCAATGATTTATCATTATATACATAACATTGGCAGTGGGACAACTGCTTGCCCTACTAATATTGGCAGTGGACAACAACTTGCCTTAGCAACACTGGCAGTGGCACAACGGCTTGCCGAAGTGACATTAATAGTGGCACATTGTCTTGCTATCTTCAAGATACTTTAATTGAACGGTATATAATTACTACTTCTTTGTCTTAACACAAGCCCATACTGCTTTATGATTACTACTGTATGTTTCCAAAACACCAGCTTGAATTTTTTCTTCAATTAAATTTGTGTATAAATGATCAATTAAGATTCTGTTGTCAGTTGTAAAGCCTACTATCAATTGTCTGTAGTGATTTTGTGCAACCATCAAGTTGTACAGTGACTGTCGATCAGATTCTACCATCTAATTGACATTGAAATCTCCAATAAAAATGTTTTGTGCAGAGGAATCTTCATCAAGTATGCTACGTATTGAAGACAGTAGACGTGATATAGCAATATTGGGTAAGCGATATACTCCAATTATATTCGGATGTGGATGACTTCCTGTTCTAGTAATAGTAAATTCGATTCCATTTATGTTGTGAGCATAAGGGTATCCTTCTTCTAAAGCAACTCAGCTATAAACAGCTGTTCCACCATATGGACGTCCTGGACCCAAACGTTGGGGAACATCATTTCTGAACAGTGTGTAGCCATCAATTTTGTATAGATCATCAGAGTCTGAAGAGTTAAACCTTGTTTCAGTAAATATCATAATATCTATAGACAAGTAATTAATGTCTTTTCGAACATCTTCTATGTGTTTGTGCAGAGATCTTGCATTTAGGTAACACACTTTCAAATCAGATTGATGCAACATATAGAGTGGTTTGAAACAAAGATTCAAAGTGTGTTCGGTTCTTAAGATTTCCATTTCCTTGACAACTCTTTCATCAACAGATATCTTCTCCTCACATAAGTCAGTGATATATAATCCTTCTATTGTTGTAACTCGACTTAGAGCAACATAATGAATGTGAGGAATAGCCCTATTGGTTTTTAGGTTTACAACAATTTGTGTTTGAGTATCACCTTGTGATCTATGAACAGTTTTAGCTGATGCTGGTCGCAATGGAAACTGTTTTCTAACAACTTGAGCAGACTTGGTTCTACCAACTGGAAATTGCGTTGTGACAGGTTTGATTGGTGTCCATGTGCTTTGAATTCCTCTGACATAAAGCGTTCTGTTTTCTTGACGAGTTTTTCTTCCAACATCTTCATAATCAAATTGGACCCAGATAAGACCCGAAGGTTTATTTTCATCAGTGAGGTTTATCAACTTTATAACGTTACTTGCCCCATTTGTAAGGCCATCATCAGTTCGCACATTTGTTGCAACTTCTGTACGTTGCCCAACAGCAAGTTTTAGCTTGTGAGCTAACTGTTTAGAGTTTCTTAACGGAACATAAGGTATCTGCCTCATTATTTTTTCTTTAAGTTCAGCTGATGCTGCTCCAATAACACTATCTTGAGCTTTAATTGTATATCTGTTATCAGTAAATGATTCATACACTTGTTCATTATAGTTGTCTACCAAAGCATTTTGAATAAACAAGCGTGGAGCTTC
>JAODVM010203026.1:0-13597 GCA_025400095.1 Phenganax marumi
CTGTAGCTTCTGGGTGCAACACCTTTGCCAACCCACCTTCACCCGTGTTGGTAATTGATTCTTACGAAGGAGAACGGGAACTTGCTCCCCTGAAAGAAAGAACTGAGTCGTGTTTTGTTATGTTGAACCAAACACAAGCTTTGGATAATGAAAACTGGAAGTTACATAGATTTCCCGAAAACGTTTTCTGGATCGACGGTGGAAGTTCATTGAAGGTACTTTTTAACGACTTTATCTTGCCACGTCTTGCCGATTGCAACTAATGAATTATAACTAAAGTACAAAGAAAACTTAAAACCAAACTTTTCGAGCTTAATGAAGGTACAGAATTCCGGTAATTAGGAACACCGAAGTACGAGCTTTGTCATGTTTGTACTGTAATGATAAACGTTCCGCATCAGGAAAAATTAACATCTTTCCTTAACAGCACGACAGCAATGAAACATTTTAAACAGACGACGAATTTTTTTATTGTAAACATGTTTCGGCAAACGTATGCCATCGTCATCGACTTTTTGATCGTTTTTGAATGTTGCACGAGACTGGAGTTCCGAAAAAAGCCTGAGATGACATTGCACGGGCCTTAAATTGCGATTTTTTCTTGTTTGCGCCGAAAATGTGTATGAATTATGTCATATGAGTGACGCTAGTACATGTAACACTGCATAATTTTTTTTCGAATTACCGATTTCAATTGTGCACTTATTAAAAATTGATTTTATGTTACTTCTTTAGTGGAAGATCAGAGCGCGTCCTAACTGGACTAACATGATGATAAAAGTGCATTTTTATTGCACTGGCCGAAAAACACAAGCGATACCATCAGCTGGAATCACTGGATGTCTTGTCATCAAGTTCAGTAAATTGCTGCATTGTAAGTATATAACATATCATGAAGACTTTTCATTATTCCGTGCAAGTGAGGTGAACGAAGTGCTTGATCGCAGCCAGTAACGACCGCTTTCCACTTCAAGCCTGGTGTACCCGGTACCGTACGTAGCGCTTGCTCTGGTTCTCGCGAAACAAAGAAATACGCTACGTTACGGTACGGTACCGGTACGGTACATAGCTATGAAGTGGAGAACGGCCGTAAGGCGTAAGCCTGGTTCTCACTTGCGACGGAAGCAATACATAAGAAAAGATAAAAGGCAAACGCAATGAAGTGTATGATACGAGCATCAACATATTAAGCACAAGCACGAACATAAGAGCCCATGCGTAAGCTACAGCACAACGAAAGAGGGTTCAAAAGAAATTTTTACTCGCTTTTGTATTTGTAATCCTCACTGGAAAATTCTTCCACTGTTTTTCTCGCTTGTGCTTGCGTTGCAAGTGAAAATCAAGATTTTAAGCATGGGCTTTAAGGGTACTGAGTTTGATAGGCTGCAGTGCACACGCCTTGGTACAGGCGATAGACTGTCCTCAAGTCAGCGTTTCTATACAATGTATGAGTGGGCAGACGTGTTTTAGCTACGTATCAGCCCAATTGTCGTCTTGGCGTTTACTTATTAATTGAAGTGGAAATATAGATACTTATGGTTTAATTATGTTGCAAACTGGTAAGAATAATAAAAGGTCAAAAAGCTAAAATACTTCTTAGACGTCTCTATCAGGCTTTCGGACTAAGACTCCGTTTCTACGATGCCAGTTTTGCAAGCGTTACGTATTGTTCTTGATTCCCATGGGAGTTTCAAACAATAGAACATGCCAATGAAAACAGCACAGTGTAAACGTAGCCTAAGCCTTCATTATCAGGACGCTTGTTAAAAAAGTTTTTCGCTTAAATACTGTTCAAATACAAATTTCTTGTATGTTACTTCTAATCTATTGTCCCATCTTCTAACTAATTAACTTCACGTCAGGTAATGCTCGCTCTAATCTATTGTCCCCTCTTCAAACTAATTACTGTCCTAAACACCTAAAGTAATGTTTGCCTCTGTCCACTTCCTTTTGGACCATCGCTTTCCTCTAAACATTATTTTGATATTATGCCACGCAATGCAGTGATCGACATGGTAGCTTAACTACATTGAAACAGATAATTAGCTAATCACTACCTTTTGTCATACTTTATACACTGTATAGATCTCGCAACTATACACTCAGCTCTCTATTTCTTTTTTAGATCGTACAACAGCTCCGTCTATGGTAATTGATTGAGTGTTTTCTAATTTTTTTGCAGTGTTACGCTGTACTCAGTGATGCGCTTACTTGTGCTGTCTTCTGCTACACACGCAAAGCCTTAACTAGACACGATAATTGGGAGGTACATGCATGTTCATATATTGTGCATATATTTGGTGGCCGTACTGATTTTTTTTATTGCATCTGTATTTACGGAATGAGTATATGAATATGGCCCCCTCAATTATCGCGTCTAGTTACGGCCCTGCACACACGAAGTCAGAATTTCGATGACCCTGGGTACGGTTGACGCTAGGCATCCATCTCGTCTACAAGTCAATTTTGGCGGGACACAGCCGAAATGAATTCCTTCCAAAAAGGGAAACTAGTTGGGACAACCAGTCGTGTTCTCTGCTTATTGTTTAGGCTTCGTCGACTAAAGAAGTAGCTTCAACGCGTCCAGTCGCTAGTCAGACCTCATCGTCTGTCACAACAGAAACCTTTCCTAGCTCAACGTATTCATCTTCGTTTAAAACACGAATTGAAACATCCACCTTGGAAACATCAAACCCATTGAATACATTCCCCAATTCACACCCGACAAGTGGCAAAGAAAAGCAGGAAGGGGGATCGTCCACAGTGGTTCCAGTCGTTATTGGGGTCCTTATGGCTGTCCTTGTCTTATGCATTCTTGCTGGATTTCTTTTTCATAAAAGAAGGTCAAAAATTCAACTCGGTGAAATTTAAAATAACGCCGAAAGTCTGGAATTTCGGATATCACTTGGAAGTTGATCAGATCATTGCGCACTTCTCCCCTGCAAATAGTCTTAGATAGTTTAGTACTTTGTAATTATAGTCCTAGTCTTTTATTTTATTTTGTTTTATTTATATTTTAGACGTGCGAACAAAACTTCCTCCAATACGGTGATTCATGAAGGTAGAGTTGAAGTTCAAATAAACATGTTATAAACACTATTACGTTATGAGTTTAAATTTTGTAACAGTGTTAGTAGTTCTGATTTGGTCTTAGCTATTTTTCCTATTTAAATATGTTGGGTTTCGTTGGGTCTCTTTTCGATTTGATCAGATTTGATCGCCGCTGCTGATCAAACGCTGTTACTGTATCTTTCTATTTTTGTTTTGATGTTAAATTATTTTGTGATATACTTGCTACTTAAAGGTGAACCGTCGGGAAATTCGTTAAATCCCATCTACTCGTCAGCAGATAAAAAGAATCCATCCTTCATAAACGATGGTGGACTGTACCAGGAACCAGATTCGACTAAAAATGCTTCTACTGCTTGTGTCCTTTATGAACCGGGTGATAAGCATGAGTATGATTGCACTAGAGTAGACCAAGGCAGTCAACATAATGGCCTTGAAGAATCTGAATATGACTATGCTAAAACTGATGATATCAAGTCCGCAGTGCAGCCCAGGTCTTCAGTTACAGGAAATGGCAATTTTGGCTCAAATGTTGATAACTGCATCAATGCCAATACTTCTATAAAAACTGCTGGCGAAAAACAGGAGATGGACAGAGAAACTGATTCTGAGCATGTCTATCAAACTCTTGAAGATAACCCTGGACCAGTTTATGAAACACTGGAAAATAGTACGGGTCCTGTTTATCAAACATTGGAAAGCGAGTGAGAATTCTTAATCTTGCGGTAACTGGTAGTGTTAGTTTTGTACATTTTATTGAAGACATTGTACCAGTTTGGTTTGCATGCACTGGGCCATATGAATCCTGCTGTAAATTTAGAAGTAAGACAATACTGGTGATAAAAGGAAATTGCAAGGAAAACTCAATTACCGATTATACTTAATCAAATAAGTGTCAGCCCCGAATAAACGATCGTCTTTTAATGAGCACCTTGTTCAATAATATGTCAGATACTTATTCGAAACTGAATGAAAAATAAGTTTATTCTTAGACATGGTTTTGAATATTTCGTTGCAACCGCCCCTCCTTTTAGTCTCTGTAACTTTATAGGTATCCTGGGATGCTCATTTAAGGAAAGATCTACTTGCTAATAGATTTGCGTAAAAGAAATAGAGAGAAGTTGCCAATTCTGTCTTGTATAGCGTGGAAACTTTTCAAAAACGACGAACTTAATTATTAATAGCCAATTGTACGTAATAGAGGATTTTCATGCATTATAGACTACATTTTGATCTAGGAAAATCCATCACCTTATTACAACTATGTAGAAACAAACATCGTCAATGTAGTACAATGGAAAAATTGGTTTGCAAAATGTTGTAAAATGTGGAAAAATAGGCTGCAGGTTTGCAAATTTTGTATATTTTTGTACTAAGTGCGGAAATAGAAGCGCCATGTTTTGAGTCGAAAAGGGTCTTTAGAATTTTGACCTTTTCACGTGTAGTCAAACCGTATGTGATGTTATTGTATATTTAGTGCGTGCTCTCGTTCCTGATTGGTCAGAAAGCAACCGTCTAATTCTCAATATTCGGTATTTATTGCCTCAGCTTCGTTTCGGCAGACAACATTGACCTCGGTCTGAATAGTTCTTGATCGCATGCTCATCCTCATCCAATAATAATTTATTGTTCATTGTCAAGTAAAAAATATTCCAGTCTGCGCCATGTCTTATTGAGTAAAATCTCGGTAATCATTGACATCCATGAGTATAAATATTTATTGAGAGAAATGATTTTCCCTTAAACTATTTGGATACTGCCGTTTACAATGGCATGAATCGAACATCAGCAGTAAATTACGATATATAAATAAAATTTGGCTCTAGCGACATGCAGTAGAAGTGTGGTTCGTGAATGAGTATAGCTAGTTGCACTGTTCCACTACTCAATACTAATACAGGATTTATGGAAAATTCAAATAAAACATGATCTTTTGGTGTTTGCACTATTAGTATTTCTTATCCCAGATTCCCCAAAAGTTTACTAGTGGTGCATGATTTTGTTAATGACTTCAGTATATCCGCTAATTTGTTATTTTTTCGATATGGGGATTCTTTTGGACAGTTTACCAGATCTGCAGCCACACGAACGACACAATTCAATGCAATACATGGATCACTGTTGGACACAAGACAACGAGTTACCATTTCTTTGCACTTGTCAACGGATCCTAAAAAACATAAAGACAAACGTTTTGTAAGGCCTTGTTAAGCCCAATTCAGTCGGCAGTGTTTGCTACTAACAGTATGTTCAAATCTATAAAATCTATTGTGGCAGCTCTTTTGTATCATAATTTCCGTAAAGTTGAAAAATATAATGCGTGCTAGCTGGTTGGTTCGGATCTGTAAATGTGGCAGTATCCAAAAACTACAAAAAACATGACCCATGAACCTTTTGAAGTGGATTGGTGTTTTGCTCATGGCGCAGTCAATAAGTGTTGGATTCACAATTTGTTAGGAGTTCTTGTTGATTGCGGATTATGGTACAATAAATATCTTGGCTAGAATTTTCACTTTCGTGGGAAGTTAGTGGCAATCTCAGTGGTGAGTGCAATAGTTGTGTGAAACTCCAACGATCAGATTGCGTAAATTTAAGAACTATTTAACATAGATTTAAAATACCTCCCGATGTTGAACATCTATTGCAAGTTTTGTCACAGCCTTCATACGAAGACATTCTGCAAAGGAAAGTGAAGCACGACTTTCCGGGTCTATCAGCGCATGTACTACCTGAAAAAAAATAAAAATAGCGTTGGCCAAGTCTATGTGCTATCTGTCTTGTCTTGACGCTGATGAAAAGTCATCCTAAAGGGAGGAAATAATATCTACACATGCCGGCTACAGTCCCAGTACAGTGTTAATTGTAGTTACAGTTCTATCAATCAGTGTCTGCTACAAAGTTTGTGCGGTTATGCGTTGAAAATGAAAGAAGTGTGCTCTGTAAAAATGTAAACGATGAATACACGTTCCAGAAATGATTGAATGTTTTTTTGCTTTTTTGTCTGTATGATTTCCTCCGATAGTAAAAACAACTAAGCAGTAGCTGTGTTAGTGTAACCATGCGTATACCAATATGAATGCACACCAAAACTAGACAAAGTTTTGAAGGCAAATATCGAGCTGACTAATAGTGTCGATAAATATGCCGTATGTGTTCTTTTTCACTTTTAGAGTCCTAGCTAAAAGGAGGAAAAATCCGGCGCTTCGCTAAAAACCTTCTACCCTCTGCAAGAGGATACTTATAGTTCATGCACAGTTACTATAAAAGGCAAAGCTGTTAACTTGAGTGATGGAGGTTTCCAAGTTTCAGGTTGGAAAAATGCACTGTTCTAGTTTTTAGGTTTGCCAATCTATATTTCGCGAGTAAAGTTCGAGATAACGGTTAAACTTGACCTATTGGAAACAAAATTAATTCGAGTTAAACCGGAGTAACTTATTTTAAGTGAGTTCGAGTTAGCGGAGTTCCTAAATACAGCGAGAAGACGTCGTGATCAAACCCATTCACTGAACGATTGTCAATCATTTCCTGACCGCGTCCAAATCTTCTAGTTTTGCAGAAACAGCATGCAGTAGAGTAGTAGATATAACAGAAAAATTCACTTAAACAAAAGCCTGAGCGTTAAAACAAAGAAAAGGTTTTCTTTACTTTAGCTTCTGACTGTTACCTGAATCTTTCTTTTTGATCCGGTTTTTTAAAGGATAGTTTAGAATAGAATCAAGGAGGAGACACTCACATGATTGGGATTCCCTATGTATAAAAAAGTTAATGCCCGAAGAGTACCTTCAACTGAGCCAATAGTCGCTGAAACGATTACGATAACAGCAATTGCAAGAAAAGTTTTCATGATGAATTGAGGAATCTAAAACAAATCACGCAGTTTAGCAATAAAAACTGATACGTTGGTACAAATAGTCTCACTGGCATGCGGTGATAAAATTATTATGTAGTGAATCTTCATCATATAAACAGCTTTTTTCGATGTAGGATATAGCTAATTTCACGCCATGAAAAATCTTGGCGGACGAACTTGCTTGTGTAGTTTCAAAAACGGCTGAATTGTAGATCGGTTTTGACAGTTCTTGTTTTTTTATAGCAAAAACTGAACGTTTTTATTATAAATGTCTAATAAATTAACGTTGCTTTTCATCGACAGCCACGTGAAGAAATTTTGGGGGTAGCGGAGCTCAAGCTAACGCTAAGCCGTTGCTAAGTTTGCCTCGTCAGTCGTGTCACGAATTTTCTACATTGCAGTGCATCCATCGACAATGCTTCCTGAGCAAAAAATAGTACTACGCTGGTAGTACAGTGATACATATATGGCAGGCTACATAATTATACAACTATTTACTAGGATTTCATGAAGCAATAGTATAATTCTTACCTTTTCTTATTGTTGTTTTTCTGTCTTTGCACTACAAAAGTACACAGTTTGCAAGGGTTTTGATGTTTCTTCTTGCAAGAGCACGATGCAATAACCAACTGATGTTCTGAAGTGAAGGATGTAAATATATAGGCATGCTGATACAGCGCTGAATGACGTGCTGAAACGGAGATACTGAGAGACATGAATTGCAAATGTTGCTGCCAGATCGAACTTCAGTTCCCTTTTCCCTTCAGTTCCCTTTAATGGCAATAAAATTCCTGGTTCTACTGGAAGTTGAAATTTGCGAGACACAAAAGTTGGGATAACATTTTCTCGTTTTTTGTTTTATTGAGAGGTACTTTATTTTCGTAAAGAAATGCAAAACGTTTTTTCGCCAATGTTGATAGCACAAATTGTTCAGTAAAAATTACAATCATTCATGGAATGGTGGAATTAAATGACCCATGGTCATGATAAACTACCAGGAAGTTTCTCCAATTCCTTCGCAGCCTCAACACAGTGCGTCATGCAAATTGAAAGGTCGCATACGTATACGAACTAACGGAACTACAAGATCCGGTCACTTGCATGCAATAAGCGATAAGCTAAAAACAGTTGATTTTGGAGTGTATACTTTCAACTCAAACTAAAGTGGTTATGCCTTATTAGCTAGTCAAGTTGCTTTCTTGTGGCCCAACAGTTTACTTTTTGTGACAGAAATCTGCTCACTCGCTCTTCCTGTGATCTACCATGTTTTTCAAAATTGTTGGGACAGACAGTGCCAGACACATACCAAAAATATAGAAAACCTCTCCCGGGTCCCCCTCCCCATTTCAATGTTGGGGAAGAAAATACGTCTCTACTCTCCGTCGGCCTTTTCTTATCAAAATGGCACAACATTGAAAAGGGGGGAGGGGGGAAGGAAATTAAGAAAAATCAACTTTTCTAGGTTAAGCGATCTAATTTAACTGATATTTCGTGGGTGTCCCAACCAGTTTTGAAAAACAAATCAAACTATGTATGGACAAAAGGTACATCGTGTCTCAAGTTAGCGTGCCTCCAGTTGCACAGATTTGACTCAAACTTCGTGGTTTTTTCCTTCTCGTGCCTTTTGTGTAAAAGATATACCTTAGGTACCAGCGCGTTTGGCGCGTTTTGTGATGCTATTTTCATGTAGATTCATCGCGTTCTTGACCTGGACTTTGGGGGTTATACTTATAATTAGTTTGTCGCTCTTAAAGAATTTAGCCATGGAGTGATCTTCAATGGGCGGATGTGACAGTCTTACGTACAAAGCTCTTTCAGACGTCATAAAAACGCATGCTCCATTTGCTTTCGCGTCTACACATTTCCTGTTTCCGTATTTGTAACGGACGTGTATGACCACATACTGCAGTAGAACTGGGTATACTTCTTTCAAAGAAAGTTTAAACTTAAATTTTTTCCTAAAGTAATACCTCCGAAATAGCCAAGTAAAGAACTCTACTTTTTCATATCGTATCGGTTCTTATCGTGTCATCGGTTTTTGCGATCACCTATTGGAAGTCCAACCACATGACCAAAACACCATGCACATGCGTGCCAGCACGTTCATGAGATGGGAATTGAAACACAATCATCGCAGCGTTATGGGCATCATTGTTGTGTGCTCAAAAAGTCAAAATTGCTATCAGGCGGGCAAAACTACGGACGGGCTAATTTTGAAAAGACATAACGGGCCGGTTTTCGAAATTTGGATAGCGCTATCCATTTGATAGTGAATTTTCCAGCGTTTAAAAATTGAACAAAAAATGCCGAAACTTTCAATTTAGTCAACGATATAAATATTAGAGACTTTAATCTAAAGATATCAAACGTAATGTTATGTTATAACGATCAATAGAAAATTCTACGTAGGTTACACGGAAAACAACTGACCCCATGCAGGGTGCTTCGCTTGTCACCAATGGGCAACGGTACAAAAACACGAACCCAATGCTTCTTCAGTTCTTTGTGTTAGAATATCTCTGTGAAACACGAGGTCGAGTTATTCATTTGACTTTTTAAATGAGTCTTCTGTTTACGTACAGTATCATTACGATATTTGATGAGAACACCACGTAGTGATCCTGGTACCCAAACCGAGAATTTCGTGATCGAATCCTTATTTTTATTGGTTTAATTGCTCGTGAATTACTGATTTGAGCTAGAAACTTCGTTGCGTAGTTCTCATCTGATCCAGGGTGCTAATGCTAGTACTAATTGGTGGGATGCTGAGAAGAACGTGCGCTGTCTGTCATTCTTGTGAATAGTAAAATAACATGCACAACCGGGGTTGTTTCTTTCAGATTTCGCCAGCAAGCATCGACATAAGCACAAGCATATGCATAAGATTACGAGCGTATAAGCTGAGGAAGAAGAAAAGAGAATTCAAAAGAAATTTTTATGCGCTTCATTTATGTAATCCTCACTGGAAAAGTCGTCCATCGTGTTCTTCTCGCTTGTGCTATACAGTCACGTGAACTATCTTTGAGCGGATGTGTCGATGACGTTTCACAATCAAAACGTTTACAGCAATAGACAGTTGGTGTCAAACAGTCAATACAACTCTTCTCGTGTTACACATTGTACTACACGTTAATCCATTTCAGGCTTCAGCACAGCCAAACGTAGTCATTACACTAGAAAAGCAAAAATGGCGGAAAGATCGTTTCATCCAGTGGATTACGTTGTATTTGGTTTTATGCTGTTAGTTTCAGCTGGTATTGGTATATACCATGGTTGCACTGGTGGAAAACAGCGCACCACCAGTGAATATTTGCTTGGAAACCGTAGTATGACGACTATACCAATTGCAATATCGCTACTGGCCTCATATCTTTCGGCTATAACACTTCTCGGTGTTCCTAGCGAAATCTTTACATATGGAGCGCAATATACGGTGTTGTTGCTGTCCTATTTCGGTCTCACCGCTACTGCAGCTATTATTTTTGTTCCTATTTTTCATGGACTGCATTTGACCAGTGCGCATGAGGTAATATATCTGAATTTTTCATTGCATTATCTGAATTAAGGTTAAGCGTTTTAGATTGCATTGCGATATGCCGGTGAAGATATTTGTCAAGGGCCCAAGCATAGCTCAAACGTTTTTACTTGCTTTCAGTTTGAAGATAGCTATTTTGCATCAGTAAAACAATAAAAAAGATGAATCAAAATTTGTGTTCATGGTTACACGCAAATAGTTTGCAAAATTGAAAAGCGTGCCAGTGTCAATGGAACAGGAAGAAAAACTTCTTTGTTAAACTATGTCAATATTGCTTAATCTGTTATATTATGATGGTGTTGAAGTCTGGTTGTTGCACATTGTTTTTAGTAAAACATATGCCTTTCAGCTCAGCTTTCTACTTTTCTTGTATATATGTGAATATAAAATAGGGTCTTGTTTGGAATGTAAGTTAGATTTAAATAACAATTTATTTCCGTTGGTAATTACGAAAACGTGATTGTTTTCATTCTTTTTCTCAAACGAAAACGTTCTTCAACATAAATTGTTTGTGAATACTAATTGATACCAGTGGTGCCGTCGGTAATAGGCTCTGCAGTTGATGTTGCTTCCCAACTACGAGTCAGAAGCAGAGCCTGCCAAGTCAGTTTAATTTGACGTGACCCACAGCTGCCGGATCATGAACAACCAAATAACAGAGCAAATAACGCAACGCCAGCGATCACGAAACTTTATAACGGCCACGAAAATGAGAAGAAGTAAAACCCATGCCGTATTTGTTCGAATAAGCACCGTCTTGGAATAACTGCCGCTCTCGAATAGGAGCTGCATTTTCAGCAGAGTGGCCCTTGGAATGCTTGTGTTTACGAAACCCCAAGTTTAGTCGGTGGCTTGCTTTTGTTTGGTGCCTGATTAAGTATTTATCTATAACTGTTATGTAATTGAAGATTGTCTTTAGCCTGAGTTGGAACACCTACGGCCCAACACCAACTGATACTGTACAAGTGATATAGTGAAATAAAAGATAGCAAAATAAAAAATAGCTATATAACAAAGTTATGAGGTGAAGTCGCATTAGTCCAGCGGAGAAATTTGTATGGGCTGCAGTTCCGTGCGGCGCTTATTCGAAGAATTCAACATGAACATGACGCGTTTGTGTCGAAGTTTATCAGACGAATTGAATTCCTTCCATTTTATTCAGCAGAAACGTGTCATTCGATCTAATTCGACAGCTTGAATTAAATTCGTCTAACTTGCATTATCCGTCCAGCTCGGGCGAATGCGACCAAAATTCGTCTCCGAGCTAAACGACAAATAATCAACAAATTAAGACAAAAACTAAGACAAAGAAGTAATATATTCCATCTTGAATATCTCGTCATTCCTTGCAAAAGAAGTCTTTTGTAATATGCATTATGCAAGGTAAATAAATTTATTCTTCATTATACCACAAATAGTACACCTGAAAATTCTGAATACATATTACATCAACGCATTACATCACCAAATTACATTGTAACATTAGAGTCAAACCTGTGTATCACGGCCATGTATTAGGCGGCCATCCTGCATTAAGCGGCCACTTTTCAAAATCCAGATTTATTTGCTATGAAAATACTATATTTGTCATCTGTATTTAGCCTGTTTTCCACTGGATGGAATTTTCCGTGCGGAAAAAATTGGTTCGCTTCGCGACGAAATATATTGCTAGCCAATCAGTTTAGTAGATTTATTTTTCGCACGGAAAATTCCTCTACACTGTGTAAAACGATACAGTGTCTCTTGCTTCGCAAACACATATTTCGTTTTACCTTTATAATAAAACTAAAATGAAATTAACGAAATAATTGTGGCAGACATTCGAAAAAAGCAGACCCTCGAATGGGCGCTGCCTTCGAATCAGCACTGCAGGCTGAGACGCGAAAAGAATATGTAATTAGCACTGGGGTACTTGTTTGAATAAATACGGTAATACATGCATGTGCACCACTTTGCGAATTTTCCATGGCCAGCCAGCTTATATTTCTACCGCCTGCGTTTCTCTCCTGCGCTTTTAGACCTTTTAACGGCTAGTTTTTTCTTTGCTTTTTCAGTTACAAACAAAAAGTTTTCGCAGAAGCACAAGTCAAAAGTTCTTATTGCATTACATCACATTACATCAGTACTGCGTGTATAACTGTGACCACTGTGATGGAATGCGAGCTGTATGAATATATGCCAGTTCGGCCAGAACAAGCTTTATTATACAAAACATTTTTGAAAAGCCTTGTTATGTGCAGCAAGTCCATCTTATTAGAAATAGACTCGCACCAAATTTGCGTTTATGCTTACAGTTGAGAGAACGAAAATGTTCGATGCTTTTTCTCCCTTGCGCTTTTTAAAACATTCTGGCTTGCGTATATTTTAAACAACAAACCCCCAACTTTGTACATAAAAATTACAAACTCATGTCAAACCGTGATGTCGATGCATAAAGACTATTTTCCAACGGTTTCTTAACTTTGCTACAGTTTTACAATATTTTTATAGTATCTTGAACGAAGATTTGGCCATGGAGTGAGAAGACTGGGATGTCTTTTGTTTGTTGTCCAATACGTGAGTAGAATCGACGACAACATTAAACTATATTCCAAGCTCTTTTGAAGTGGTTTAAAAAATGGTGCAAAATGTAAGATCAAATCTTGAAATACCTTTTTAGCTGCTTTACCTCTCAGTGGTTCTGTACGCTCCGTCGTTAGCTTTACAAGCAGGTAGTTCTATTTTATTAATAAAGATCTAGTTTTGTTGCCGAATTAGTAATTAACATATTCTGCTCTAAACAGTTCAGTTCACTCAAAACTTTTACTGCAGTAAAAACACCACAATGAAGAACGACTACAAGTAATCAGAGTTTACCTCAAATTTTAAATTTACTAATGCAGCTGAAAAGTAGTGATGGGCGATACCACTGGTATCGTTCGATACGATACCGATTACTTTTTCGTAAAAGTATCGAGGTATCGATTACCCAAACGACTACTTCTTCCAATTTCAAAAATAGTAAGTGAAAGACAAGGTGTTTGATTTATATTCTCACTTTTTCAGAAAGTTGCATTTTTGAACAGCAACAACATATTATCTGAAGTTAGAGGGTGTTTTAACTTTAAATGCTAAAAAATAAAAAGCAACTGCCCAATCTTGTT
>JAODVM010203137.1:0-13597 GCA_025400095.1 Phenganax marumi
TCTGTAGGGCACTTGCCAGGTTAATGGCCGCCAATGAAATCTACATGAAATCGCAGGAAAATCGACTTACGCAATTTATATTTCACAAAAAGTTCTCAAATTACATACCGGAAGTTCCCATTACGATCGAGTTCTTTTAAAATACTTCGCATGTCGGCTGTCTATACTCTTTATCTTTAGCTAAGAATGAAGCCAGTTTTTCCTGTTATACATAGTGAAATTTTGAAGCAAATCCGTTGAATAGAACCAATTTTATAACCTTCTGTGTAATCTAATATTTGTCAGCCATGTTTATCCAATTATCGGCGCACGCTCGTATACTTCCGCATGCACTTCGGAGCCTCAGGAACTGAGCCCTCCAGGGGAAAAGAACCACGGGAATCGATTCCCGCTAAAATTTTCACCAAAATGGTGGTATTTTGACGGCTATGGGTAAAACAAATGGAGATTTAGGTCGACTGTGGTTCTGTGGGTCGACTTTACATAACTCGGTCAAGGGACTAGGCGCGAGCTATCTCAAAGCCACGTCAAAAATAGTGTGCTGACTCCCTGAGGGGAGGCAGCAATAACATAGTCCTACTCTTTCTTTCTATATAGCATTATATAACATTAGCCTTAGTATTAGTATTATATTCCTACTACTAGTATTATAGTCCTATTATTATTAGTATTATAGTCCTATTTCTTTCTATATAGCTTTAGCGTTTAGGAATTAGGATTATAATATGGCAGTATTAAACATTTAAAGAGCAAGAAACAACTTCTACATTGATTTAAGATCAAACTCATGGCTAACAAATTTTTGTTTGAAACGTAAAATGAATTTTAGCCTTGATAAATGAAAGTCTAGAAAATGCGACATTATGGACATTATGGCAACGCCGTGTGACGTCGATAGTTCCTTTACTTCGAAGAAAGCATCCATGGTGTCATCAGCAGTCAACCTGCGTGCCTGCGTTCAGGCAGTTTTGCAAAGCCAAAAGCAAAACATGAAGTTATGAACCTTCGGAAATATTTTCAAATCATGTCATGGTGGATGATTCTTGTATAAAAAGTTGAAGCAGCTTGTAATCCATGGCTCTTCGAAGCCGCTTTCGATCACTCCTTGGTCTGGAGGTACGAATATTTTACACTATAACCTGATAGAAATAAGAAGGATATTTTTGTTGTTTTGTATTAAAAAATGCTTAACATTTAATTGATTTAAACTGTATTATAAAGTTATATAAATGTAATTCATTTAGCACTCAAGAAAAGAACTAGACGGTGGGGATCTGGTAGAAGAAAACAGCATTACACCTGTTTTTAAGGTAGGTAGTTTTAGTATATTTTTCACTTGTCAGCTTATTCAACCATTCATAAGTTCATTATGTGTAATATTATTAAATTCAGTTGAAAACCTTCGTTTGTAATCTCTCTGACACCTCATTGTCCTTGGGCAACCTGTGGTGGAGAGTAATCTCCAGCATTTAAAATTCCATTGCTCAAGGTTTATCCTTGGACATGAGGTTGCAGACAGTGCTCATACGTTTTTGTGTTTGTTGCAGGATGGGGAGAGAGAATTTGAAAATGATCCGCTGAGTAATGATGAGGTCATTATTTATTTTCTTATGTGATTTAGTTTTGTTTATCATATTTTTCTGGCTCTACGGACTTGAAGTATTTTGTGTTTAGGTCATTTCAACAATAGAAGAGATTTATTTCCATGAAGTTGACTCCTTTGATCCAAGCGACTATGAGCTGAAGGTTCAGTGTAATATCATTCAAGTTAATCAGTGGTGGATACTTCCAAAAATATTGGGGCAGGCCAAATTTTAAACATACTGCCGTATGCTAATGAATATTGTGTCAAAACTTATATTTGTTAATGTATATTTGTACTGTACCATCTGAGTGTAACTATAGTAACAGAATTCAAAAATGAATGTGGCAACTAGGTTAAATGGTTGTAATTTTCATTATTTGGTACATTCTCTTGAAATTATTGGGGGGGGGCACTCAAGTCCCCCCCCCTACCACCCCCCAAGTGCCCGGCACTGAATTTAATGTCTTCTATTTTTGCTTGCCAAAATCATAAAAATCTCAATATCTTACATGTGACATTGAGTGCAGTTAGACAACAAAAAAGCCATGTATCAACGCTCTCTGACTCCTCTTTCCATCTGTAAAGAGGATGAAGATAAAGCCTAGGTTACAATGTACAAGTTGAACCATGGTGGATGCTTATTGGATATTTGCACTTTGATAGACAATATAATCATGGGTATTTTTTATGCTAGAAATTACCAGAGGTGCTGAATAAAGAACAACTGGATGAATACAGGAATGTATTACGAAGACAAGCACAAGCTGTAAGAATCTGATGCCAGTTCTCTGTTCATGATTTTGCATCATCAAAATAGACACATTTGCCAAACACTACCCTGTTTCTCAATTGTCTGTTTAATTTTCATGAAAGTCTGGTATACTATTGCAAGTTTCATTGCAAGGGCAAAAAGCATGCTTATAAATTCTTTAGATTATATGCAGAATCACATTTGTTTTTTAGGTTTCTAAAAAACTTTACATGAAGGTTTTGGACAATCAGAAGGCATATATGCAGGTTTGCATGTTACTTTACTTGAACGAATTGCGCTGGCATATTATTTTCTAAAAGGTTTTTATTAGTTGCTCTTTCAATGTCTAGAATACAGTCAACTCATAAATTTTAGGAACTGCAGCGAGTTATTGACATCCAAGCGACACTAGAGTTAGCAAAAGCTACATGCAATGGTGGACGAAGGTTCGTCACTGGCACATCTGTGTAATATGCTGAACACAATCTGATTACTATATTACATTAATTAACAATTATTCGCCGAAGGCGAGATGAATATCGCTGAATAAAAACCGAGACGAAGTCGAGGTTTTTATTCGGTGATATTCACCGAGCCTGAGGGGAACACTTGTTTTAGTATAATTACAAATTTTTTCGCTTCTTTCGTGCTTTTAGGTACAGCATTTTCTTTAAAAGTACTTTATTTCTTCATCTGTCACTTTGACAAACGACTCGTCGTCATTTTGAAAAAACCGCTTAGGTGATAATTCTGTAGTAATCGGAGGTCGCTTGGCCAATCAGTGGCCACGATTTTCGATAATCACCTTTTTGTAATTATACTAAATACAGATAATATATTGGTGCCAGGATAGTGTTGCATGTTTTCTTGATATACTACCATTTTTTCCGTGTGTTTACAGTCACCTAGAACACTCACGAAGAGAGACTTCATTGGGCGGTCTTACTGTATTGTCTAAAAACAGAAAGAAACAACATTTGCTGAATGTTTTGCAATCTCTGGGAACCATTAAAACTCTTGTACGATACTTAATACAAAAACATTTGAATACATCGCCGTGCCGGCAATATGTGAGTGTGCAAGTTTTTACATACTGTTTGTATTCTGCAGCAACAAACCGATGTTCGACTCAAGGAAATGCTTCAGGTCAGCTACTGTAGGAGAAAAAGGATTTTGCTTCGATGGATTTGGAGATAAGACGAATTCTAGGAATTTCAGTTTTATCAGACAAGGCCCGGTTTAGATGCCGAACTTTTCATGTGCTGAACATACAATAAAGGGCGCAAATCATCTCAAACGAAGAGTATAACGAAGTTGAAGTGATTTGGATTAGGTTCGGCGGATGAAATTTTGACGCCAAAACTGGGGTTAAGTCACTGTACTTGTTTAAGGTTTAAGGAACATGATGCTCTAAAAAATGTCTTCTTGTAAATATAGTACATTTACTTTGTACCAGGAAGAAGACTACCCTGGCGCTATCAATTTGTGTCTGGAGTGTGAAAAGGCTGCTCGTGCCTTCAAACATTATAAATGTATTAGGTAAAACAAAACAGTTTTGCCCGATAGAAATGATTTTGTAAATTTTCGCATCCATTTTAATAAACATAAAGAATAGGTTTCTAAGCATTAAGATTGCGCACTTGTAGGACTACGCACTTGGCTCGACTATGTGCATTTATATGTCATACAAAATACACGTCTATGACTCCGTAATGTAGCTACCAGTGTTTTCTATTTTTCAGTGAACTAAGTGCAAACCTCCAGGATATACTAATTCAAATTGAGGTGGATGTCTTAATGTTTGAAAACTGAATTCGCGCTGCTGTAAATTATGAATGTGTATGTATTTGTTTAGAGTGAGTTGGATACTGCCTTGGCTAAAACATGCGGTAATTTCGATGCCTTGCATTATGAGAAATTACAAACTGCGTATCGATATCTTGGTAAAGTACAGGTAGGTAATGTGGAAATTCTTAGCATTGCAAGAAGTAAAATTACATGTCACTGAATGAAATAACTTTGCACACGGAATGCCTTCTCGCACACGAATCATATCTAAAGTTCTGCGATTTGTGGTGCAGTAAGCGAGTTTAGCGAAATCAGGATAGTGTGGTAAGCTGGGTGTTGCTTATTGACACCAGTGGGATAATGGGGAGAAATCATGAATGTCGGTGGGTTGATTAATTGGTGTTGTGACTATGTTTTAGGTTGCAATGGATCAACTTCATCTACACTTCATGAATTCTATAAACAGTGAAGCTTTTCTTGTTTTATTAAAACATGTTGAGGTTAGACAACTTTAGTTATGTAACATAAAATGCATTTACTTTTGTTTGCCGTAACTACTGAACACGCCGTATTTCGTCAAGGAGGGGCGTTTACTTTAGGGGGGAGGCGCTTATTAAAAATTCACAAAGGCGAAACGAGGGCGCCTAGTCGAGGTTAGGCACTTCATTGAGTGGATATTAGTGATGTTTATTTAGTGCACCCGCATATATACTGTATTTGCCGAGTGGCCGCAAAACATTGACTGTATCGTCTATGTTATATTCTCTCTATTTGAAGGAAAACAATCCTGAAGATTTAAATGAAGGTGGTATTCAGACTATCCCTTTCCAGGAACTTTGTCAGGTGCAGTTACTAATGTACCACAGCCATCCCTATATACACAGTGTTTGGTACATTTTCCTGCTATATCTTTCACCGTATCCCTGTTTTTTTCTAAAAGTAAATTAACCCACAACTTCGATCATTGGGTTGGCATTTGGTTATTGTATAAAGATACAGTCTTTGCGCATGGAAAATAATTGTAGTTGGTGAAAATTTGGCGAGCATATATATTGACTTTAATTTATTTTTAGAAAGTCGGAGTTGACGACTTCACTCCTTGTTTAGTTGATCTATGTAAAGTAAGTATTTTGACCTAGGTAAAAAAAACAAAACAAAAAAAAACACAGAAAACACATGCACTTTAAATAAACAAATGCGAGTTTTCGTGCCTTGAGTACAACCACAATACAACTTACAATTTCTATTAGTCATCACAGAGATTTCTGAGTTGCTCAATACAGTTAGTTGGCCACTATTATATAGCAACAATGCTGCATGGTTTCATGAACTCTCAACTGATTAAGATTTAATAAAAAAACTAGCTACTACAAGCAAAATAAACAACACTCGAGATGCACTTAATATTATGAAGAATGAAAAAGAATTGCATTATTAAATTTTCCAAAAGAACTTTTTCAGAAGTTGAGCAAAACTCCTTGGTACGCTTGAGCACCAATGTACAGCAATGTAGACGAATGTATACCAATTTACAGATACTGTACGAAGCATGAACATATAAACGAGTATTTATTAAAATATTACGAAAAGCATACAAAGATGAGTGACTAACTGCGCTGACACCAAGCATTATAAGCATTATTCAAAGATCATATATAAGTCAAGGTTTGTTCGTTTTGCAAAGTGTTTATAATGTGCCTGTTCTTTCTTAGTTTTGGCCACAGCAGCAGCTCAGTAACGAAAGAAGACGTTGACGCAAGGTTTTCTTTCTCGTGTCACGTCTGCTTGCAAGTTTCTTGTCTTTCATTTTGGTGGGGTACTCTGTGTAACTTTCTTGTCCCTGTTCTACAACGCTTGTGTGATCATTCTGAAAACAGACGAATATTAGAGGCAATACATATCTATTGCGCTGTGAATCTAAGAATGTAACTCATGCATAGACTTTGGATAGTTCATTATAGGAATAGTGACTATCAGCTTGTCCTTGCATTTTTAGCTTTTACTTTCGCAGTTTTTTCTGTTATTGCCGTATCTGATGATTCATTCTGAAAAGACTGTATCAAAAGGTACTCCTTGCTCAATGTTAGGAGTGTTCTCACAGTTCTGTGATGCTACTCTTCAGCACAAAGAATTATTTCTTTTCAAAAAATACCGCTATGCATGTTCAATATATAAACATAGAAATTAATAATTTGTAGGTCCTGGTCATTTGTCAAGAAGTCATCGTTTCTATCGAGTGACATAGCAAAAAGTATTCAAATTACCTGGTAAACAGCACGCTCTGTGCTGTTCCTCTCTTTAGTTGCTTCAACATACTCAGTTGCTTGTTCAACACCACATGCAAAACTTGGAAGAATGATTCCTTGTTCTGGTGACAATACTTTTTCGATGTCGTTACTCCCGGATTGAGGTTTCACAGATTCAAGAATATTGTTCTGCGTTGTAGTTGAAGGAAGGTTGTTGCCTTGCTCTGGTGGCAGAAGAATGATGCCTTGTTCTGGTGACAATACTTTTTCGATGTCGTTACTCCCGGATTGAGGTTTTACAGAATCAAGAATATTGTCCTGCGTTGTAGTTGAAGGAAGGTTGTTGCCTTGCTCTGGTGGCGGTATATTTTCGATCACTTCACACCCAGGCTGAGGAGGCTCATATTCAGGTGGACACCCGGCACTCGACACCTGAATTGAGCTGGCGGTCCCAGTCCTAGTCGTGTGGACGTCGTTATTTTCTTGCACGCCAAAGCAAAGCTCTTTACAAGATGGTGTTTCATCGTTATGATCTTTAGAAGCAAGTCTTCGCTCCGCAAGTTCCATGAATGCACTTGACATTATTTCCCCGACTTTTTTAAGTGCTCTGTCGCGAACTTCTTGTTCTTTTGTTTGAGAATCAGTACAGCTGCTGGTTGTACATGGCTCATTATGGATCTTGTTCCATTCTTGATCATCAAGGCACCGAGGCGAACGAACTGTAGTTTTCAGTTTGAGTTCCTCAAGTTCATCAACTGCTTTCAAAATGACAATTTCCATCAACGCATTTAAAACCAACTTTTCTACAATTTTTTTCGCGCACTCGTTGATTTCACTCTCATAACGCTTTTTTGTTTCCACAAGTGTAAGTTCTGAACTCATTTCCTCAACGTCAGCCGCTATCTTTTCACAAGCACTTCTTGCGCAAGAGATCTTTCCGATCTGCTTTAATTCGTCGCAGCTCTGACTTTTGTCTACTGGCACTGTTGGCTTTTCACAGATCTTCACATTATCACACTCTTGTTCTATTGCAAAATCTGAAGTGAATATAGTAATTTAATCTTTAATTATCTACATTCTCTAGCAACAAAAAGAGCGGGCACTAAAGGTACGAGATAAATTGGACGACTACTTCATTTGCAAACTACGCGGTTGGGAAATTCTTCGCAAGTAATCGTGCGCGCGTTCACGAACACAGATAGCTATGAAAAGGCACGAGCGATTTTTCGGCTCGTTTCATAGCAACAATGCGAGAATCACTTCTCCTTTTTTAATTTCTTTACGAACACTACAAACATACGCATTGCTGCGAGAGAGAAGTTTGCAGTTGTACCTTTATTTTCGTCGCCGTACGATAAATACCAGAGGCAACTGATTTTCTCTTCATAAATTTTAATAAGTTTTTTGCACTTTTCACTCAGAAATTTAGAAGATTCAGTTTCTTCAACTTGCAATAAATGCGCCAGCATTGTTTCTTCTTGCTTTTTAACTTCTAAACATTTTTTGTATTCCAATTGGAACCATTCAATATCCTCTTTTGAGAAAATTTCCATTTCATTAGGTATTTCGTCGAACTCAAATAAAAAACTTGTAATCGCAAGCAATCAGTCAATTATGAAATCTTCATTGTGACGTCAAACCGTTTTATAGGCTAGCGTCAGAGAAAAGGATGATGGGTAATTCTTTATGAATTCTGTAAATCCGCGCCCTTTCTGCATTTGGGGCTTTTTTCAAAGATCGAGTTTTTTTTACAGCAGATTACGCGTATGAACAAAAACTTTTTGCGTAAAATTGCCAAAAACATTCGATAAGATGATAGGTTTTGAACCTACATAAAGTCAAACTAATTCCGAATAAAGAGCTTTATATATTTTGCTGAACCTATCAGCTGGTAAAGGATTATGAACGTAGCTACTTCATACTTCTTACAATGTTAGTGATCTATCCGAAAATTACCCAATACGAGTCGTCTCATGTTGATATTAGATACCTGGAGAATACAGAATGGATGAACATTGATTTAATAATCTTCAGACCTTTCGACTTGTACTTTCGATTTCAATTACATTTTTGGACTTTTTTTAATACAATGACATGCAGAGCACACGGTAAATCACAGTGTGATAGCTGTATTAGTAGCGTCCCAAAAATTGCGGGTGGACTTGCAATGAAGTCCAGCTCTCATTCAGTGTTGCAAGGACATGTATGAGTTGATTTATGTTGAAGACATTTGTCCCAGTTCTAGAACAATAATAACATTTGCGGTATTTTTCAGACGCTATGGAAAGTGATGTCGAATTACCATGAAGTGATGCAGTGGCATGAGCAGCATGATGACTTCATGAAAGAAGTTGCAGAGGAAAGTGACGGTGAAGCGTCGTATAATAGAAAATACGTCAGACAGAAATTGAACCATGGACTGCACAGGATTTGGAAGGTATTCCCGTAGTGTAAATAGAAAATATTACAAGATCAGCCCAAAAACAAGAGTGTTTTCTTTAAGTTGTCTTTGCTAGTCAAGCTACATGGGCCAACATGCAGCCAGAGATTTTCGTGGACGGTGGAGCTAACCACCTTTTTGTTTGGATGCAGTAAAACTTTGCGCATAAAGCTCAAGCTTTGCCGGTTTCTCTTTTCAGGAAGTTCAAGAACGAGTGAAGTGTTATTTGTTGGGCACGGATCTGTCATATTTTAAATACGATGATTTCATTCATGTCTTAGATTTAGTTAATAGGTAAGGTGTTTTTGAACAGGCGTCTGGGAAATTGCTTCGTATTCGTTTTTTGCTAGATGTGATGGTAATAAGTTTTGTTTTTCTAGATTAATTGCAATTGGTGAGGAGTTTTGTGGGAGTAAATCTGAAGAGCTCCATGACTCCATTCGGACACAAACTGTGAATTATTTCAAGAACTACCACAGGTGCAGAGGTCATTGCTATACTTTCTGAGTTGCTTTAGCATTATTGTTTGGTTTTCTTGTAGTTTTTAGTGTAAAGTTTCAACTATGTTCAATTGTGATGTATATTTTTGCCCAGGAAATTATCATTTCTAGGCCATAGACAATATGTTTGAAAAAGTGGGAAAATTTTACGTCAATTATAAGGATCCACCTTGACGAATGTTTCGAAATTTACACTTGTGTGCCAATGCGCCCCAAATTTCTGCCAGACATCAACAATCGATATATTTGCCCCCGAAAAATCATTTTTGGGTCACAAAAACATTTTAAAAAGTTTGAAAATTTCACGATTTTGTTCAAGCAATAGCAATCGATATATTCGCCCGAAAAAGCCAATTTCAGATCATAAACACAGGTTTTAAAAATTATGTTAATTTACGTCATATTCATGAGTGTCTCTCGTACGAAATTGTCTTCGAAACTCTTCCAAATTTCTCAGGCAGTCCCTTTGAGATCACTAACGTTGAAGCAACCAACCTTGCCTCAAGATATTCATTGTGTAATATATATGCATGAATGATGTACTATAAATTGTCGCGTTTGATATAGGATACGCATTTAACACCATACTCAATCATTCTTAGATCTCGCTTAGAGGAACTTCGCATGTTTTTGGAAAATGAAGTATGGGAGTTATGTCCTGTCAAGGCAAATTTTTCTTTAGTTAATCTGCAGGTTCGTATGTACAATCATGTGCCAGCAGAGAAAAATCTCAAAAAAATCCCCCAAAATATATCATTTTTGGAAACAGGCGCTAAACGCTTAAAAATGCAGCTAATAAATAATGGGTAGAAGATGGGGGTGTTGGAACGGTTTGTTAAAAACGTTCAAATTTTACCTTGCTTTGTATAATTAGCTGTTATAAGAGATATTTTTTACTTCACCACGATTTTTTTCAGGAATTCAAGTTTCTTAGGAAAATGTATCCAAGCAAAGGTCATAGAAGAACAGATTCTGGGAATATTAAAGCTGAAATGAGTAAGTTCATTTCCCGGGAAAATTGTGGACGCTGCATCTGATATGTTCTTTAAATTTTTGTCAGGCTTCTTTTCTCGATTTGGGTCTGGTGCGACTCCGTTTGATGATCAAAAACCAGAGGAAGATAGTGAAGATTTGCTATCTACAGCAGCTATGGTTGGTTTCAACTGTATTGGAACACTCGAAACTTTATATAATTTATACCTTTTTGCATGCTCACACTTGTTCGAAAAATGTGTCTATTCACTGTTCTCTTAAGGGTATCGATGGCGATATCAATGATAACAAACAAGCTGGCTTTGGTTCGACTGAAGATGATGAAGACGAATATGAAGACGATGATGAAGACATTCCAGGTCAGTTAAAAAACATTGCAGGTCAGTGGCTAAGACCATTAGGTAACGTGCAAACGTGCCTCTTTCAGTAGTCTTGTGTAGTGGTTGTGTAAAAAAAAATGCTGGAACTGCTATCACTACTACAATTGTACAAAAAGAGGGGTATAGAACATTACAACTCGATCACATCAGCATCACGTGATGAATTCTGCAATTTTCTTTGAAGATGAATTAAAGTTGGATTATGTCGACGAAAAAACTGGAGAAACATCGCCAAGGTAGACATGAAAATGAAATTTCTCGTCTTTGAACTCTTGCAATTAATCAAAATAGGACCGGTTGTATAGTACGTTTTCATATTTTATTGATGTTCTTGTCATTTTGCTTACTTTTTCTAGGTTGAACTCTCATGCAAAACTCGGAAAAAAGACTAGTAGAAACCATGGACCCATTGTCACAAACACTACTTTGAATGTTTTAAGATTATTTGGTAAGAGGATTACTTTCTGGATGGCATGCAAACATCGTAATCTTTCATTCAAATCCATTAACTGTTTGTTTTTTCTCAGGAAAATACATGCAGATGATGAATGTCTTGAAACCAATCGCGTTTGACGTTGTTATTTGTGTCTCCCAACTTTTTGATTATTATTTGTTTGCTGTAAGTATGTATATACGTAGTCCATTCTCTGACCTTCGCAAAGGTTAGAGAAGTCGGTCTGCACAACAAAAACTGAGTGATAGACTCGGATAGAGTCTATCGGATAGACTAACTTGTATCGGATAGACTAACTTGGGCCAAAACATGCATATATCGACTTTATACCTTTTTTTGCGCAGGTTCAAAGATTTTTTTGTCCTAGTGTTATGGTAAGTCATTGTTTATTTTAGCGAGTATTCCAGGAGTCTCTGAGATTGAATGTTGATGCCATATTTCTATACGACTTTGGCATAAGTTCCTTCGAAGAAATAGTTTACATTTCCTTGATATCCCTCTCATAGCAGAAGCAATGTACGATATTGTTTTAGGATGAATCAAAGACGCCGGATCTTAGTACCAAGTTGTTCACTTCTCTTAAGCGTATTAAAGAGAATTTAATTATGGAGGTAAGTGTAATAAATGCATTGTTATGAGTAAGGCAGAAAATGTGCAGATCAGTGACGGCACGAGCACAAGTTGTGTTCCCCTAGTCAATTTACCAATATATGCCAAGATAATAACTGTAACAGATGTTAAATTTGTTAAGGACTATTCGTCTGTATCTGAAGCAACAGCTGGCGACGACATGAGAGTATGTAGTGTTTTTTACCCTTCGCATGCAGTCGATTGGTTTATGAAAAGAAGGAAGTGCTTATTTTGTTTCGAACAGAATTTTAAAAAGCTAAATTGTTACCAGAATATATTAAATTAAAAGCTGTATTCTTGAACCTTGAAACCATGCCTTAATTGGTTTGTAAGTAACATTTGAAATAGTTGATGGCAACAATAAAGCATTCAATGCAGCAAAACTTCACTGACAAATTTATGAAATGTTCGTACACCTATAGGTGCCTTCTCCTTGTCTTTCGCCTTTGACACAATTGGACAACGCAGAGGGATTGTTTGGATTGTCCGAAAGAATTATAGCCACTGAATCATTGTAAGTAAGTTCGTATGTTATAGCAACAATATCTTCATTGCCCGTTTTTGTCACAATTGAGATCACGTTTAAATCTGTGTGGCCTGTAGAGGTCTTGAAATTATGATCCTTTTCAGAGTGTTTTTAGCAAAGCAATTTGAATCATTACAACCTCACTTAGAAAGTCTTATTCCTACGGCCAAGAGGGCGTTTCTATCGCAATTTTACTCCCAGGTAAAGTATATAACCTGATTGCAAGGGCTTATATAAAGTTACAATTTGTTTTTAACACTGAGCATTAGATTTTGCAAACGTGTTCATTTATAGACTGTTTCTACGGCGCATGAGCTGAGAAGACCAATTTATCAAGCAGTTGCTGGCAGAGTAGTCGACTTTGGCATGGTAATATCTTACGATTTATATTTACTACATGTAAATCGGCATTTCGTGCAAGTTTTATTGAATCTGTCACTTTTCAAAGCCGCAATTGGAGCGCAAATGGAGTTTATTTATTGAGTACATCAGAGTACATGAATGGGTCTCTGCCAAAAGTGCAAAATCCTGGGAACATCGCTACCCATGATGATCTTCTCATTGTTTGTTTGGTTCAGATCATTCATTTGATGTCGAATGTGAAATGGGACATTAAAGAAATCATGTCCGAACACAATACATACGTCGACATGTTGCTTCGAGTAAGTAAAGTCTTACTTTCTTTGCAACTATGCGAAAGTTTACGTTCCATTAAAAATATATCCCTTCATTTAGGAGTTGCAACTGTTCAGCATGCGAACGTCCCAAATTGGAAGGTGATAGCAAGTTGTTCATAAGCTCATGGTGGCATGAGCGTAGACGTCTTTTCATTTTAGAAAATTTCAAATACATATTCAATGGATATGTATTTTTAGATCGATACCAATTCCTAATGAAGTATTAACAATCTTGTGGGATCACTGCACTCGTCGAGTTAACCGAGCATTCGTTGAAGGGTGAGAGCATGTGTCTCCTCGTGCTTTAAGTTCGGGCGTAAATTATGATTATGATTTATGGCAAATTAGACACAGGTGAAAAAAAACACTGTTTATTTTCTAATGTCAGGTTTTCGTGTGCGAAGAAATGTAGCAACGAAGGACGAGCTCTAATGCAACTGGATTTTCAACAATTTTTAATAAAACTGGAAAAATTGACGTCTTTAAGGTGAGAGCTTTTATTCTAAACACTCTCTCATACTGCTCTGATTTCATTATTAGTGCTTCCAGCCAGGGGCGGATTAGCGTCAGAAGTGTTACCGGGCACTAATGTTTAAGGGCCCCCTGATGACGTCATAGAAGCAATTT
>JAODVM010203248.1:0-30800 GCA_025400095.1 Phenganax marumi
CTCTTAGCGTTCCGAATATCTGCCAACTGTTAAATTAACTTCTCATTCCCAAGAGTTGAACTTGTCCTAGAAATTATACCAGCTCATACTTTCGTTAACGATATTATTGGGCACTCTGCCGACTAAATGCAGAGTCCACCGAATGAACCTTGTCTAAAGAAACTTGGGGGGTGTCACACCCCCCCCCCCAAGACCCCCCCGTAGCTCCGGCGCTGTTAGAGTCTCTAGCATTTATATCGTTGATCAACGAGAAACAACTTGGAGGAGCCATATATGTTTTAAGGACTGCATATATGTTTTAAAGATTGTTTAAATTAGAGCCATATATGTTTTAAGGACCGCATTTTGGGCAACGCATAATAAGAAAAACAGACCATAGTTTCTTATGGCAATTTAAAAACAAACATGAATGAGATTAATGACATTGGACTATGCTGGGATTTCTCTCCTCAAATTCTATTCAAAGCAAATGGGTTTGATTTTCGGAAATTCAAGATCGGGGGCCAGTTGTTCAAAGCGCGTTTAGCTTAAACGGTGCATATATAAGTTCAAAATAGACCCTGCGTTTTTGTGTTTCTTGAGCAACAAAATTCAAAGATTTTTAAAGAACACAATAATTATATATTTACCCATGGTAGAAATCATATTCTCCGACGAGATTTGAGCTGATGGTTTTCTGTGTGTTATGCCCTTTAAAAAGATCATGTTGCCGAGCGACGTAAAGACGTTTGAGTAATGCGTCTAGCACCAGCAACTATAAGAATAGATGGTTCTCGCTGTCATTAAGGATCATAGGAAAGGTTCTAACAAGAAAGTTTAGCTCTAGTCCTTTGGAAGGCTGACGAGGTAGCACCTTACCTTTTTTATAGAGATGACGCTGCATCACCAAAGGGTGAAGCACGCTTCTTACTAGAATTTTTTGATCCACCGCCGAATATACTTAAGGTTTGCCCGGAACACACTGGCATGCCGTCGTCGGAATGAATGTGTTAAATTAGTTGAAAAACGTTAATACTTTTGCTACAGACAACAGTTCCTTTTTTTGAAAACGTCTTCTTTTTCTAGACAGAGGCCACATAGAATTCGCGGGCGCTTTACAGCATGCGTCATCAATGCAATTATGTAAATTAGCGAGCGAGGAGCAAATCCATTAGAGAAGATGTTAAAAGCAGGGAATGCATTGTACCGGGTAACATTCTTAACGCTTAATCTGCAACATTGCAACAGGTCTTTGCGTACCGCGCAGAAATATGAAGTGGAGGTATTTTGCGAGGCATTCAAGTTCTTGGTAAAGAACAGGAGGCCGCCTCATTTAATGTTCTAGAACGTATTGAACAGTGTTCTGGAACAGTATTTCTAAAACTCATGAGAAATGAGAACACAAAAAGAAATCAATATTTCATCAGCACCTTGAAACTGGAGGAAAAATTGTCACGGGCTCACAAAGCTGATTGTGTATTCATTTCCAAAGTACTAGTAGTTTGGAAATATTTCCAAACCATAAATTGCATAGATGATGAATTTCAGAAGTCCGTTCAAATATGCGACTTCGGACTTTACCGGTAATTCCAAGTCCTCGAGCATTGAAAAGACTCGCCTTCGGCTCGTCTTTTCAAAACGCTCTCGGACTTGGAAATACCGATAAAGTCCTCAGTCTTGTATTTGAACTATTACGTAATGGAGTGCATGCACTATTCTGGAACAATGTTTAGTTCATTACATATGTGTCAAACCATGCGCTACATCATTAATCATTCGCATAATATTCACTGCATAGTAATTCTCTGTTTTGTCTTATCTAAATGGACTATTCAGACGTGCTACTTCTTGATCTTGTCTAACCCTGACATTAACATAGCATAATATAGACAGGGCTTGCAGTGGACAATATAGACAATATAGAGAAACATCAATATATAACTATTAAAACTTCTTAAATTAACACCCTGTGTGGTATAAATTACTGCACATTATCTGTATATAAATTACTGCACATCATTTTCAATCACGTGAAAATGGGCAGTGTCGCATGTTGTGTTCCAGCTTCTCCTACTTCATTCAAACTTGGTGTAATCAGAACAATGCAGAACAATCACATGACACTGTTCTATGTCACTCCATCAGTGTTCCTAAAATCCAGAGTTCTCCACACACTAAATGGAGCAGCCTCCAGGGCTGTAGCTTTTAAATTAAACAAAAATGGGTTGACAAAAAAAGATGTCACTGCGACGGGATTCAATTCCGCACTCAAAGACTGGATATCTGAAAATCGTGTTGGAATAATTTATTCCGTTTAGTTCTCGTGATATCCAGCACTCGTCTAGCATATGCATTATCATTCTTAGCTACCACAAAAAGTGTTCAGGTGCATAAGACGCTTGCACGGACTCTTAGTAGAGTAAAACGTATTTAAAAAGCATTCAGATAAAAAGCATTTATGTTTTAAGCAAAAGCGTTTTTATTGAATTGACGTTAGTTTTTTTGACATTTGAAACAACTAAGGAAAGACATCCGTGACATAGCGTCGCATGCATAAGTTAGTCAAGATAAAGATTTTCTTACAATCATGTCTCCCTAACCAGTCAACTGAAAAACAGATTTCAATCACGTTAAAGTAGAATGTTGTATTTCAAATTAAAATTACTTCTGAATTAACCACTGCCGACGTCTTGAGTGCTTGTGAAAAGTAGATTTTTCCTGAAAGCGATGAGTCATTTGTTTTTCATTATTGTACTACTGCAACTCCTCTACGCCATTTTGAGTGATAAGCACCAACACGATAACTTCCTGTTGAATAGAGTACGCATTGTTTTCGGGCTGTACTAGAAACCAATTCAAGCAAAACGCACTCTATATACATGATCCAAAAATATGACTGTCCGAAGCATTGACATGCAAAGAAGTGTTACTGTCCCTGCATGGATGGATTGAAATTGTCAACTTTTTAGTTAAACGCCAAATGCATTAATTGATGGCCATACAGGAAGAGAGAAGCCGTAGTAGCGGGTATTTCACAAAAAAAGTATATTCAAATAAACACCTTCTCTGTTTACAAGTCAAACAGGACTTATCTCAAGAAAGAAGATCACAATCTTTTGGTAATGTCAATCGACTATAATTTCAAAAATCTAGAGCCGGTTAAAAAACCCTTAGGAAATATTACTGCACATCACTCCTGCACAATTCAAATATTTTTGTTCGTCAGTGTGACATAATATCTTTATTGGATCAGTGCTGCAATTCTCGCCTGCCACGGAGACTGAGGTTCAATTCCCCGCTAACAAGGTCTAAGATTGACATTTCCTACCTCATATGCGCGAAATTATCTAATTTAAAAAACTCTAAGGTACAATGATAACCTCAAGAGTAGCTTAGCTCCAATAATTTTTTTCAAACTCTGCAATGGCTTGTGAAATAGCTGGCAGCAAGTTTGACTTCAGATCAGTGAGCCAACTCGTCAAAATCGAAGGTAACACAATGTGGTCTAGAGTGGATATAAGATCTAAATCTTTTGCTGCCACGGCCTTTGTCCATTTCCCAGCATGTGAAGCTTCGATCAGGTTCCCAGAGGTCGGCTGGGAAATTTCAATCACGTTAAAACACATTCTGGTTATTCCCAGCGGACCTCGCTCAGCGTCTGTCTAGCAAACAGGAGATCGTGGGTTCAAATCTCGCCGGAGCCTATGATTTTAACGATCAAAATAATTGATAGCAAACTCAGAAAGACAACGGATCCCAATAATTTTAGTTCATGTATGTATGTATATTAGTAAAGAATAACTCTAGTCTAGTGAAAATACTTTTTGAAATTATTTTTACAATTCACTTTTCCAGTGGGGGAATAAATTCGTTTTCGAATGCCTTGAAAGTTGAACGGCAAGGAGGCAGTGCTCTCCTTGTCAGGGAAATATGTTTGTCGAAAAGTATTTCCCAACAACGGGTAAAAAAAATTAGGTATAGACAAACTCCGAGGCAACTTAAGGTGCCTTAGTAGGAAAAACAGCTAGTTACGGTTGCACCTAATATAAAAAGTTTCAATTGTAAACAAAGTCGCGAAAACAATTCAAATAGCTAATTTTGATCTTAAGCCAGATTCACAGCCAGTCATTTCATAAACCATTTCAGTTTTTCAAGAAAAAAGCTTGTCAGGCTTAAAAAGATTAAAAATCTATGACTTTTATATTTACCTGAGGCCCCTTGTTCGAAAATTAGATAGCGCTATCCACTGCACTGATAGTGAATTTTTCAACGTTTGTAAAATTGAACAATAAATGTTGAAACTTCCATTTTGGTCAGCGAAATAAGTATTAGAGACTTTAGTCTATGGATAGATTTCGTAATTTTATGTTGTAACGATCAATGGGAAATTTTACGAAGGCTACAAAACATCACTATCCAGTGGATAGCGCTATCCACCTTTCGAACAACCGGCCCCAGACTTATTCTCATATCTTTATGTGTTTTTACTACTGGAAGACTACTACACGTATTCTGACAGTAATTATTATCATTTTCTAATCATCATCTAATCATTTTTCTAATCTTATCATCTGCTGTCCTGTAAAAGTGTTTAGTAGAACTCGCTTATCCCTTTATTGCCAAACTACAGCAAAGAAGGCGAAGAAGAAAGCCAAGGCATGGTGGTGGATGAACAAGCGGCACCAATGAAATCACTGGAATCTGAGAAAGCTGACGAGACTCCTAATAAGGAAAGCACACCGCCGAAGATCGCTCAAGTCAATTTGCCATTATCGTTACAGTTTCTGCAAATTGCACACGAGGCACTTGGAAGGTACGCTTAGTTCAATCAGAGTTTAGTGCGTCGTAATTTATTCGTGATGTCTTGTTGAAAAGTGAAATCCCCTTTAATATTGATTAGAAATCTTTTTTTGTTCATTGGTCACCGGCAATGGACCAATAGTACGATTTAGCGGAAACGTAAACGCTATCATGATTTTTGTGTGTTTTTTTTGACAGTCGGTCTTGGTGCATCAACAACGATGGCATATTTTTGCTGCTTTTTGTCGACGTATTTTGGAAGCATCTTGCAGTTGAGCGAAGCCAAAGTGTACGCTTTTCCGCGTTGTTACGTCGTCTTTCATTACACGCGCGGAGTTTTTACTCATCGCATTTTTGTATGTAGGTGTTGAGAGAACTTGAACAGTGCTTTTTCTGCCTGTATGGTCATCCATCGAAAAAGGCAAAAGTATGATGTCATCGATAATAATGGCGTCTTCAATATCAGTTATTTTAGTGATAGTAATGATGTCGTCGATAAAGTTGATGGTATGATGGATAAGAAGGAAATAACTTTATTCTGTTTTTATAGGCCAGAGGGCTTCAAGAACATGGGTCTACCCAGGTATGAACACGAATACTTTTTGTCTTAGAAATCCTGACATAGAACTTGTTGGTAAAAATTCAAGCTGACAGTATAGGCTTAAACGACCAGTTTATTCATGTAATCGCACTTAGCGGCGTATTTTTTCAGATTTCACTGACTTGGCCAAATTCTGAAGTCGTGTTCGAGTTCTTTAAACCACCGGAGTTGCCAACTTTTGAAGACAAAACAAATACTGTTACTAGTGAGGTAATTATCAACAGCAGCTATAATGTGAATGTACTAGGTTCTTGTCAAGAGTGAGGTACCAAGTATAATTCATTGTTTTTGAGTCAATATTTTTACAAATATATAATGTGTTCCTTCAGGTTCAAAATTTGCTACGAAGAATAACAATGGTGATACCACAACATGAACTTGAAGGTATATCATTGAAGGTGTACAGAAATCGTTGATAATTGTAGTAATTGTACATTGCACATCTTGCGCTTAGTGGTCACAGTTGAATCTGTACAGAATTATATTGATGGCTCGAACGATATCGTCCCGAAACTGCCAGATCATTTGACTGGAGTAGAAAGGTATTGGAGACTAACATAGCCAGCGATTACACACACTAGTGCAATAAGTTTGTCTTCGTGGATTTGTAGATTGGTAGAGTTTGTTTTATCTTTTTAGACCTGTAATCTGTGGGATCTTTTATCTTTTAGCTGATTCTTATTTTAAGAACAAGGAATTTAGGTAGCTACGGGATAAAGACATTACAGCGTTTCATGCATTACTCGTTGTTTTTCCTTAGATATAAGTTCTATATTCATTCTTGTATTACATTGTATTGCTATTATATTTCAGTAAAGCAATAAAGTTCTACATTCATGATATTTGTTCCAATCCAAATCGTTTTGACACTTGGGCTGCGATGGCTTTGGCGAGACAAGTACGGTTGGAAGACAAGTTACGAGCGGTTCGTGTCGATCAATGTTATGCATGCACCTGCTGGTTTGTTCAGAATTGCATTAGTAGCTTAACTTTGAACACAGATTGTTCAATTTTCTAAATCTTTTCTTGACCAAACAGTGTGAACAAAAAAGTGAGGGGCCGATTCAGAAGCATTCAGTATCAACATTGAGGTCAGTGAAGTCTTTGATTGGTAAGAAAAGTGTTATCACATGAAATGCCAAACTTCCAAAGTGCTCAAAATTTTGAAACTTTTGAACTATACTTGTTTTTACTAGATGTTTTAAAAGAGCACTGGAAATAAACAGCTCCAACACAAACTTATGGGGAGAGGTAGAAGATGAGTTATAATGCTTTTACCAAACAATATCTCCATTATTTTTGTCTCGAATTTTAATTAATTTTTTTTTTAGTATGGTTCTCTGTCGTATTGTTTGCACTCGTACGCATCTAGACAACTAAACCAGGTTAGAATACATTTATAGTAGACGTTTAAAGCCCTGGGCAAACCAGGAAACATTGTTACGGAAACATTGTTTCCTACCAATGTTTCGTCATGTTTCCCAAGGTGGGCAAACACTGGGAAACAATGTTTCCGCAACAAAAATCGCACTTGGGAACCATAAAATGTTTCTGAATTTGTTGGGAAACATTTTTGCTTCCATGCAGGGAAGCAAATTTTAGTTTCCGCAACAATGTTTCCACGTGTGGGCAAACAGGGAAACATTTGAGGAAACATTGCGAATCACAAATGCTTCTGCAACAATGTTTCCTAGTTTGCCCAGAGTTGCAGCAGAAACAGCTTCGCTTGATTTTTTCATTTTTGTTCTGCAGGTTGAAGCACTCACTCCAGAGCTGGAGAAAACACTTAAAGAAAGAAGAGAAGATATGTTGAATCAGGCACAAAGATGTTTCAATGAAGCTTTACATAAGGCTGACAACGATGAGCCGTGGTTGCAACATTACATGTTGGGAAAGATTGTTGAGAAAATGTGTGGAGCACCTGACGAATATTTAGAGTCCTATTTGAAGGTGAGAGTTGATTTTAAACACAATGGAGCGTTCAGCAAGGAATTAAAGTGGGTTTTTTTGTGAAAGTCATTTGTTCCAAATTTTCCAGAGTGCAAAATAACTTTAGTTAAGTCAAAATTGTTTGTGTGAAATTGTAAATGTACTCTCGGTCGTGGTATTTTATAGGCTTTGGAAGAATTAGACCGAGACGATGCAGAATATCCGAGAAAAATAACTTATCATAATCCACCCAATTTAGCTTTGGAAGCCTTGGAGGTGCATAATAATTATTTCTGGAAATCTTACAAAGTCCACTAAGATATAGTTGTTTTCATAAGAGTTTATCTAAAAATTCTACTTTGTAGGACTGAAAGTTTACAAATTTGCACAATCTCTGATCTTCATACTGGCACATACAATGTTTACAAGGATTTTTCGTATTTATGTTTAGGTAGCGTTCCGTTTTCACAGTTCTACTTTAAAAGTGTTGGTCAAATGTAAAGACGAGGTCCAGTGCTGTTTACTGAATGCTTATATTAACAGAATATCTCAAAGTCCATTTTATCAAGCGAAGTTCAAGAGCAATAAAGATGATGAACAAGGTAGGAATCTATAAAGTGTTTGTGTTCATCGCGCCAAAACTGCTGATGTCTCCCATGTCGTCGCTGTTCTGTTTTGGTAAAATGAATGTAAACTAGCCAGAAGATACGACCTGGCTACGAAAATGACCTTTTGCAGCTGGCTTTATAATACAAAATTTTTCTCTAACATCTAATATAGCTCAAAAAACCAGTCCAGAAAAATTAGCCGAAGACAAGCCAGTGATATTAAACGTTGCCTTTGAACAACCGAACTCTGGCCATCCCATGAGTACACCTGGTCGCACGGTTGGAAACACGAATGAATCTCACACCCCAGAGAGCAATGACTACGTGCCAAACAACTCTCAGCCAGACATTTCGGACGCGGAAATTTTCTCCCAGGGGAAACAATCTGATACGGTCAACGAGACTGAACTACGTGAAACTGCCATAGGAGGACAAAATGTTGTCACAAGCAACGAAACGTTAGACACGTTGAACAGCAAAAGTGACTGTAATGCGAAAGAAGGCTTGGTTCCTGACCAAGGCAATGATAGGCCTGAGAACAAGCCTTGTGAGATTTTGGAGGGCATGGAGACTAGTTCAGAGGTATCCACAGACATTTTGATTCAAAAATGCCTCCAAAATTTGGCTGTGTGTCTACAGCGTTTTCCGCAGCATTACAAGTCCCAGTACCGCCTTGCTCATGCGTATTTGTACATACCGTCAGTTAAGGTATGTTTGTTAATCCTGCGTTTCATTTATCGTTATCATCAACGAAGTTTTTACTATAACTCCATTGCTGCTAATCATTGACGAGTAGACTTCTTTGTCTATCAGGAGTCATTTCATTACTTATTTTGATTACTTTCAGAACGCCAAACTTAGTCGGGATTTGTTACTCGGTAGCAACTTTGCCGGAGAAAAGCCGTTCAGCTTGTCAATACAAGGATTGTTCAATGAAAAAAGCAAGACAAACTTGTTCCAAGTAAGTTGTTTTTCGTACGGTAAAAACGGAAAGTGGCAAATTGTTGTACAGTAGGATGTACTCGAGAGGATGAATGTTTTCTTTCTAACAGTGGAAAATGTTTTTACAGGGTATTTGGCGAATTCCTTTGGATGAAGTAGACAGGTATTTTATAGTACCAGATACACTTAGTAATCTTTGGAATTGTGAGGATTTGAAATTCTATCATTTTAGGTTAAAATAACAGGCTGATCAATGATAAATTATATTTCTGCAAACTTTAGGCCCGGCAGTTTCTGTACACATATGTACAAATGCGTTAGATTGTTGATTGATGTCCTAAATGAGCTTCAGGAATGGGACTCGTTGCTTCTCGTCTCTTCTCTAATGTACAGAAGTCCAGACACGGGAAAGTAGGTGGACTTTTCTAGACTGACAAACGTATTTTACCAAAGAGTTCTACTAGAAGTTTCCCAAACTCAATTTGGGGCATGCTACGAAACTACCATGTTGCCTTTTGTAAGTTTAAAGTTCTTTTCTTTCGAAGGAAATATTTACGTGACAATGAACGCTTGCAATTGGCGTCCAAGGTAGGTCAAGTTAATATGATACTGTATTATGCTTCAGTGATCGACTGTTATTGTTTTATATTGTACGTTTTATTTCGCATAGGCCTTTACTTTGGCGTTAAAACTATTGAATGAACGTATGGAGCAGTGTAAAAAGGTAATTCGAAGCGGTCAATGTTTTCCACCAGAAAACATAATGGGAACAACAATATGACAAGCTTCGCTCGCTTTTCAGTTAACACGACCAAGTACAGAAGCAAAAACGTTGCTAACAGATGCTTACGAGGCGTACAAGTGTTCTCAAAAGGTTCAAAACTTTGGAGAGGTTTGTAGTTTGTACTACAGTAGCATTTATAACTTTGTAGTACCGTTTTGAATATACCGTTTATCATTGTGTTCGTGTGTCTTGTATTATACCCCATTCTGTATTACTTACAGGAAACTGAAAAACTGCTGATAGAAGTGTATGAGCTATCGAATTTACATGAGGTAAATTGTCAAGTAATGTAAACAACCAGCACTTTGTTTTTTTAGGCGTTTTTGCCCTTGCTTGGTAGGTAGATTTATTTTATCTTTCTCTTTGAACAGGTAGAGGATAATCAAAAAGTGAAAGAAGAGGGCAAACGGAGCGAAAGCTCAATGATCGATGAAATTTTGAAATACTTGCAGATGAAAACGCAGGTTAGTATATAGATGAAATTCGGCGGTACACTTTCGTAGGCCTACGGAAGAACTGCTAATGTTTGTCCCATGCTAATTCGTGTCCTATTTTAACAGACTCCAGTTGTTGATCAGGAAGGCAAAACTATCACTCAGTCAAGAAAAGTAGAAAGTGCATCCTCGGATAGACCTGACAAGTTATTAGAAGTGAAGGACAGCGATACTGTACAATTAAGTGATGTTCAAAAAATTTCTTATTCTGATAAAGAAGCATCTGGCAGTGATCAAACGTTTACTTCCCCCAAACCTCCACCGCTGATTCCGGATGCTGAAGAACTTGGTGTACAAAACGAAAAGGCTTAATGTGTGTGTAACTTATTGTGGTATAATATTTAAAACTTGGTAAATAAAAGTATAACAAAGAATTTGGTCGAGTCTCCCGGTAATGACGAATGTGTACCAAGAATGGTGACTAAACTACCATAAGTGTTACCCTCTTTTTTGCTAGATGTTATATGAAGTATGGGAACACTCATTTCTCTCGTGTGCGGGCTCACTCTAATATGGTGTCTCCAACATGCCTCCGAAGAAGAAGGGCGATGATAAAGGCAGTAAAAAAACTGTAAATAAACAGAAAGAGAAGATTATAGAGGTATATTTAAGCTTGTAGATGGGTTATTTATATATGTGAGTTGCTAGTAGCTCTAGTTCGGTTTTTATGGTTGCTGTGTGTTTGTGTGAAAATGGACTGAAATTTTAGTACTCTAATGGTAAAATATGACCGTCATTCATATTAAGTGTAATACTGTACTGGTTTGTACACTTTTTTTATTGGTGTTTATTTGGTTGAGTGTTTTTTACAATACCATGATACGTAGTTTTTAGCAATCGATTCTGTGAAATATTAGAGTAATATCATCGTGCACTAGACAGTATCACAGTGCTTAGAGCACTGGACATAACTGTATCATCTGATGCTTGTTGTTCAGGATAAGACATTTGGACTGAAAAACAAGAAAGGTAAAAAACAGCAGCAGTATGTCAAGAATGTCACGCAGCAGGTAAGGAGTATTGAAATTCTTGGAAAATGGTGATTGTAGCCCAGATTGCAGAACGTGGCACATTTCGACGAGATCTCGCGTGCGCCAAACCACTTTTTTCAAGTGCAGGTGCACTTGAAATCATCAGGTGCACACCAAAAATTTAACAAAATGACTGCAGGTGCGCATTGTGCGGTCAAAGTGTGAAATAGATTGTCTGTGGCTGTGATTTTGTGTCCAAAGTGCACCTTCAGAGATCAATCTAAACAGAAACACCAAGGTCAGGTGCGCTGTATTTTTTTAAAGAAATTGCCCTCGGGTGCGCGTGTGCCACGTTCTGCAATCTGGATTGTAGCAATGATGCACCTCGCTAGATCCTCGTCTTTTCTAAATTACTTGTACTTTGTCATTTGAAGGTCAAATACGGTGGCAGTCCCAGCGCCAGAAAGGTTGGATACATTCACAAATGCTTATCCATGTGTAACTAGTCTGTTAGTCACGAATTTGTCTAGCAATTCTTTTCACGATGTGCTGTTGTTTGTTTTCATATCTAGCTAGCACAGGACACTGACACAAAGGTACTTTATTGCATAGATTTGTGTTGCCCTTTAAACAAATCATATACTGCTAAGTATACTGATACATTAAAATGGTAGTCTTGATAGTGTATCCTATTTTTTTCTTGTAGAAAAGTGATTTGGAAAGGAAGAAGAAAGAAGCGGAAGAATTAAATCAACTTTTTAAACCTGTTGCCACTAAGCTGTCGAAAGGTTTTAAATTTTAAAATGAGCTTCTTTTTGAGTTTGTGCATTAGGAGGTTTTCATTGTGGTATCGGCCTAACTCTGCATTACGTTTCAGATGCGGATCCAAAGTCAGTGGTTTGTGCGTATTTCAAGCAAGGCTTGTGCGGGAAAGGTGACAAATGCAAGTACTCTCATGATTTGAACTTGGAGAGAAAAGGTGAAAAAAGAAGTTTGTATGTGGACTCCAGAGATGACGAGTTGCAAAAAGGTAGAAATCTTGATGACAAGACAAATGGTTATGTATGTTAGAATTTTTCATATAAAATGATTTATCTTCTTAGACACAATGGACACTTGGGATCAACAGAAACTAGAGGAAGTTGTGGAGAAAAAACATGGGGAAAAAGAAAAGAAAAATCAAACCACAACTGAAATTGTATGTATGTATGTAATACAGGGTTTGAATCGGTGAAGAAAAGTCGACTCGTAATTTTTTTTGAAGGAAATTTGGGAAATTTTTAAGGAAGTCTTGATTTGAAAAAAGTGGACGCACTGTCTACGAAAAGCGGGACGAAGAGGTCGAAAACGAAATGGCGGCCCGTCGCGAGCACTGGTCACGAGTTTAGAATTTCCATTTCCGTGATATTTCATAAGGGATTTCAGAGTTTTTATGGGAAAAAACCTGCAAAGTTTGAAAGCAATGCATTCTACTAAAAACAGACTCACGAAAAAATGCCAAAAGTAAAATTTCGATTCGTAAATGGTCAAAAACGACTCGCAAACTGCGAATTGCGAGCCGCTAATTCGAACCCTGCAATGTCGTTCTCTTTATTTATTTCATATATTCATGAGTTTTTTTTTCATTTTAGGTATGTAAATATTTTTTGGAGGCTATCGACAAAGGGTTGTACGGTTGGTTTTGGACGTGTCCCAATGGAGACAAATGCATCTATCGGCACGCACTTCCACCGGGATTTGTTCTGAAGAAAAAAGAACAAAAAGAAGAGAAAAACGAAATTTCATTGGAAGAACTCATTGAGGAAGAAAGAGCAAAATTAGGAACGAATTTAACGAAGATCACTTTAGAAACGTTTACGACTTGGAAAACGAGAAAGGTGTTTATGACTTAAAGCAAAATCTCTCTTGGATTGGTCTGAAGAAAATTATCAAATAAATCAACTGACCTTTTCGCTTACTAGTAACTAGTAAGAGCGTTGGGTTAGAAAAACCGAAGGTTCAAAGTCGTCCTTGGTATATTCTTTACGTGAGAGACTTGCAAACTATTATTCACTGTTTAGTTATTCATTGCAAACATTTATTCTTTTGTTTACGTTTTCGTGTAGTTAAAAGAGAAAAGGGAAACTTTTGAAAGTGAGACAAAGAAAAAAAAGGAAGCATTTAAAACAGGCAGAATTGTTGGAAAAGTGAGCTGTTTTCTTTTTTTAGCGTTTTTGTACCACTAGCTCGGTTTCAACAAGCATTGTGAACAAGCTGATTTTGATTACCATTCGTTGTACTACAAGGCTCACTAAAGCTTATTGATAAATCAGCTGGGTTTTTTGTTTAGATAAGTGGTAGAGAAGTATTTCAATTTCGACCTGAACTCGTCGGCGAGGACGACGAAGAAGAATCCTTTGATGTCACGCAATACAAACGTGAAGAGGTGACATGTAATGTGCTTTTGCGTCGTCTTTGAGGAAGGACTTTTGCTCAGAAGCACTTCGTATTTAAAACAGAGTTGTGTTTTTCACAAGGGTATATATTTTCGTAGGACGACGAAGAGCAGGATGATAATACAAAAGTTGTAGATATATCTGTTGACGCATTCAGTTCCTTTGAGTACAATCAAAATGGACTACCAACCGCTCAAAAAGAAAACGCGAAACAGGTTTGTGAGTTACGTCTGTTGGTTTAAATGTCTCTAAGAGGACTTTTTTTTGGGCTTGAGATTTGGTAACGAGCTAGACAACGAGCGCCACTGTGCGTTGTTGATAATCAGCCTCCGTCTTTCAGGAGAACACGGACGCGGACGGATTATCAATGGCTTGTGCAGTTACAGCGGATGACACGGGACAATCTGTACCTACGATAGACGGGGTCCCTGTGGATCAGAGTTTATTTGAAGATTTAGATGACCTTGACCTTGAAGATGACATGGTGGAGTAGATGTATATGAATATGAACTGTGGTAAAATGATAAAATATGGTTCTTCCAATACAGTTTTGAAGAAAAGAACCGGCCCAGCCCAATATGAATTGCAAATAATTTGGTTTGACCTTTACCTGTTGGAGACAGAGATACTTTTCCCTTAAGTAAATGGCCCTGTCCCTTGCAAATATACGCAGCGTCTTTTAGTTCGGCTCAAAATTCTGGTAGATTTAAATTAAAACTGTTGGTAATAAGGTAATCTGAACAGTTTACATGAAGTAGCTCCGTGTAGGTATTGTTGCTAAGCAACACTAACTCTCCTCAGTCTTTTGCACGTGTTTACAAATAGTTTTTCGAAAACTTCGTAAAACTTATCTAACTTTTTGACGTTTTTTAGTCAATTAGTGTTGTTGTTTTTTTTCACTTAAAAGTCGTTTTGTAGTCATGGCATTTCAACCGGGTAGAATCTCTTTATTTCGCAGCATTCAAGACGCGCATAAAAAAGACATAAGAACCTATGTGAGCGGCCATCTCAATTCAAACAAATTGTACAAATTTGAAGAGCAAAAGTTGCATAAGAAATGGCCCACTTCCACGGGTGCTCCGGTTAGGTATGTGTCAGTACAGACTCCCTCGCATATGAAGCCATTCAGGCAATGGATGAGTCTTGAAAAGTTTGAAACTTGACTGAGTAAACTTCTACGTGATCTTTATTTTGATGCAATTTTCCTACTAACGTAGAATGAAACCAGCCAGCCGACCTGTGCATTTGCCAGTCAGAAAGGGACAGCTAACAGGAGAACTAAAAAAACACAAGGATATGCAGGATGCTGTGACAGAATTTAGCTTTGGTGCCTTGGGTAATACAGTAGATGAAAGTTTGAAGTGTCAGTGCGTATTTTAGCCCATAAACTGGTTTTTCGAACATTGCCATAGGTCAGTATAGTGGTGATTCGAAGACTCCTCCCCGGTTGTTTAAAGAAAAAACTGAACTTGAAAGATCATGTCTTCTGGAGGAATTGAAACTACCTGAGATAATGGTTCACTCCAGTGAAAATACAAGATCAGTAAAGGCATCAGGTTTTTATGGAAGAAAACGTGTTTTTATCAAAAGTCATCTTGCTCATGTGACCAAAAGTGACCAATATGAAGCCATGAAAGATTTTGAGGAAAATGTTATGAATCTTCCCGATGCTTGTGACAGAAAACTGCTGACTGGCGACCGCATTGTTCACAGGCTCCGAAGACGTTTAAACAAGGTGGGAATACAGTGTAGTGCTTGGTATGAAAGTGTATCATGAAAACCAGGTATTTTTTCATTCTTGGTATCTATTGCTACAGAGACTTCTTTTGTTGACGGAATCTTCAGTTTGTGGGCCAAACTTTCTTCGTCTTCAAGCTTACACCGAATGTTTTGCTGATTTGATTGAATTATCGACTACATTTTCACGTTTGTTAAAATTTATCAAGGTGGGTCTCAAAGTTCTTGTTTTAAAATCAGAAGATTGTAGTTTTACATATATAAATAAATAATAAATAAATAAATATCTTTATTCAAACAAAATAGCAGTGTTGGTACTTAGAATACAATCAACACATATAGTACTTAACAAAATAACAATATCCTCTTTGCATATAATGTAGATACTATAATGTAATAATTATAATTTATAATTATAATTTTATAACTATAATTTTATAATTTATAATTTGTTTTTTTATATATGACAATTTAAGTGATTCAAAGAGGTTACAATATTGTATTTTCTTGTACAGAAGCATCATTTTTACACAGTTTGACTGAATTTTCAATGATTGCTAATACCCCCTTGTATCCTTCTCTATAGGACGAATACGATAGTTATCTGGCATACATATTAGATGAGAACAATGTATCTAGCGATAGAGAAATTTACTCCCACATTCCAACCATACATAACGCTAAATCAGTTACCGAGGCTGTTCGAGTTCAACAGATCAGGCTTGAAAATATTGAAAATGAAGTAAAGTTGTTGCTAGCTGAAAATGAGAGGTAGGAATTTGATGCTATAGATGAACGAATAAGAGGAGTTCATTTTCATGGTCTTCGACTCCGACCATGATATCCAATTCCAGTTTACTTAGAGATCAGTGTTTCTCGTTAAAACCGACGCATGCGCAACATGCCCATGGAAACAATGGAAGGAAACAACGTGCTCGTGCTAAAATCGATGAAATTATTGCAATATTTAATAATGAATCCACGAGAAAGCTTTCTAGTTTAACAAAGAAGTTAGTACCGTGTTATGTGCTGCCTGCTTTTGGTATGAAAAGCAAAGGAAAGGCTATATGTTTCGCTGTTGAAGAATTTTAGGAGTGCTCAATGCAAGCAATGTATCAAGCTGTTTGAAGAAGTGTTTGAATTGTGAAACGATTTAATGATTATTATTAACATTCCGTAGCATTTTCGTGATCAGTCAGCCAGGAAAATGCGCGTTTGCGATGTTTGCAACAAAGAGTTTGCTTGTACCAGTCAGTTGGATGTGCATTATCGAATACATACTGGGGAGCGACCATATGTATGCCAAGTTTGTGGAAAATCTTTCAAACAGAAGTGCCACCTAAATGCGCATTTCTGGTTACACAACGAGGAAAGGCTGTTCAAATGCTCGGTTTGCGGTGTAGAATTTCAACAACCATGTGGCCTTCGGAATCATCTCACACGATGCAGCAAAAAAACAACCTCAGTCACAAACAAAGTGGTCGTCCCGAAAAGTGAAATTGTCTCCCTGAATAGTAAAGCTGTTCACCTGAACAACAATTTGGCTGTCCCAGAAGTAATCACTCCCAACAGCGAATTGATTTCCACCAATAGCAAAGTAGTTTCCTCAAAAAAGGAAGTTTCTAGCCCCAAAATAGCGAGAAGGAAGGGTTCCACAAGACCACTCAAGAACGTTGTCAAAAGCAATGAAACCGTGTCTTTAGAGCAGCAGTTTGTTGATGTCGAAAATGTCTACCAGTGCCAAGTGTGCGATCTGACATTTCCATCGCAGGAAAAGCTGGAAAACCACATGACATGGCATAACAGGAGACGATGCTATAAATGCAAGTTCTGTAATCGAGTCTTCAAGTATATAAGAATGTTTCGAAACCATCAAAAAACACATAATAACCCTGCGCCAAGAATTCCAAACAAACCTAGCGAAAAGAGCAAATCACAAAAGAGTCATGTTTATTGTCACTTATGTGGTAGAGGATATTCCAGTGAATGTTCTATGAGACGACATGTCAAGGAATTTCACGAGGGCTTCAAGAGGAACAGACCAGGAAAGGTTGGTGGAAACCCCAGGGTCAACAACGGTTTGGTATTTCCAGGAGTGAAAACTAGACGAAGTCAAGAACAAGTAATTAATGATCCTTTGATAGTACAACAAGGGGTAGGAAGTAGTTTGACCACTTGGCAGAGCGATGCTCCGGAATTGCGGCTACAAAGTATCAACAATTCTGCTATGTTATCTTCATCAGAGAAGCTTGAAAGGGATTTGCCCATATTGCAGAATGATGAGGTTGTTTCGCGTTCCCATCGAAATGATGCAGATAATGATATACTGTGTCCAAAAACTGGAGCGAGTGGACGTTCAGCTTTTGGAGAAAATAGCAAGACGGTTCATGTCAATTTGAAATCAAAGAAAAGGCTCAGGTGCAAAATTTGTCGTAGGAGTTACTCTTCGACTACGTCGCTTCAACGACATATAGCGCAAGTTCATGATGAGAGAACCCACAAATGTCATGTTTGTGGTAAATCCTTTGGAAGATTAAGCCTGTTGACGCAACATTCCAGATCTCACGAGAAAACCGTGCCCAAGTTGTTCACATGTTCGAAGTGCAACCAAAGTTTTACATCGCGGTCGCACCTGATGAAGCATTGCTTCACGCACATGGCTTCGACTACTAAGAATAGACCATTCTCTTGCTATACTTGTGGCCGTGCTTTCACACAAGGATGTCATTTGAAGACTCATTGTGTTCATGTGCATAACAACAGCAAGCCCTATCGATGCGAGCTCTGTTTTTGTACGTTTGAGTACAAACGATTGTATAATGCGCACGTGGAGACATGTCAAGGTGAAGTGACAGATACTGCTACTGGAAACCTTAGTACCGCTTTTGTTGGCAATCGCAGAACTGGCATCAGTGAAAAGATTAGAAAACAGCCGAACAAACGCAACGTTTCTTCAACAGAAACCCAAGCTATTAAATTTAAAGAAGGCGAATTTGCCGGCAGTGTGCAAGATTGCTCACAACCGAAAAGGCGGGGTAAAGCGGCTAAGGATGGAAGACCTGGGTCGTTTCCTTGCGAAATCTGTGGTCTTCGTTTTAGGTATTCGGGTAGTTTAAATAGCCATCGCGATATTCATTTCAATCGTAGAGAGCACGAGTGTCGTTTTTGCAAAAAGAAGTTTCGGCAGGCCGTCCACATGTATCGCCATGTGAAAGTCGTTCACGACAGCGACTACGCGTATCAATGTATTGTATGCGGTGAACTCTGTGAAAGAAGAACGGAATTAAAAATTCATCAGCAAACCCATGCTGGCGTATTTGATTCCGCACAAATTGCTAACTCGAAAAATGAACAAGGAAATGATGGAATTGATTTTGAGCGAAGCCAATGCACAAAACTTGTTAATTCTTCTGGTAAAACTGAATACGCATGCACGTTTTGCCGTTCATCGTCTAGGACATTCAAGTCTCTGTCTGCTTTGCGAAGGCATATTACAGTCATGCACACTGGGCCGTCGCAATCGCAAACAAAATTGCCGGATTCCGCTGACAGCGACGGTTCTCAAAGAATGTTCAATAGTACACTTGTATCGGCACCTGCCGAACAGACAGTAAGGTTCACTCGTTTGGAAATATACAGATGTGATATCTGCTCGGTGATAGTTCATGGTTTGGACGCTTTAGCAGCACACGAGAAAGCACATATCAAAAACGAGAAACTCAATGCTATGAGTTCGGGTTCTACTTCGTTTGCAAGTGTGCAGACAACACCAAGTGTAGCACAGTCGTTCACATGTAAATTTTGTGCGAGACAGTTTCATGCAACGTCACGTGAGGCATTTGATAAACACCAATTGGAGCACGAGCTTGCAGCGGTTGAACCAATGGGAACGGCGTATATGTGTGTCGAGTGTGGTGAAGAATTTTCTATGGCTAATGACTTGATGAAGCATCACGCGGACGCTCATTGACGAATTATTGTAACGACGAGGACTTGGGCCTGTTTTGAGACTTCGAATTGAACGTTAAACTATAATATTTTAACTATGATATTTTTTAGCTATCTATTTTGCCAATAATTTGATACGTTGAAAATTTGCTGGTGTTATGATTTTACAGCACTTAAAGTTAGCAGAGTTATTGCAGTTGTAAAAGAAAGAATGAACGAATTCTTTTGAAACTTCGTTCGACTCTTCATGGGCAATGACGAATTTCTATGTATATCTTTTTGCACTTTTCTCCCTCGTGATATAGATTGCGCAGTGAAGCAAGGAAAGAAGTAGATTTAGAAGTTCCTATTGCTACGATGTCAGTGCACAGTTCAGGTAATTGATAGTCTACATGAATGCGCTACTCCAGGTCTGGGATCTTTGAAATTTTGCATAAAAGGCGTATTGCAATGTTCTACTTTATTGGCTCAATATAATAAATATGTGTTATCGCTGCTCTTGATATAGCGTAGTTGTTCAATTGGCAAGTTTAATTTCTTTTCAGATACTAGTGCTAGTGCTGTCCAAACTCGTGTACATGTTGAAGCTGTAACTAAAGATTTGCAAGAGCAAGTTGAAGATCTTCATTCGCAGGTATGGCTGACCGATGAGATCAAGCGGTCCATAGGATTTGACGATTTGTCACTACAAGATACAGAGACATCGACTCTCATTGCAATCGTCTTGCAGATGGGTTATCGCAGAAGCAAATGATGATTTGGCCTTCTACTTATTTTCTCATCCAGATTGCAGGTGAACTAGAGACATTGGACGAGATGAGAAGATACCAGCGTGAAAACTGCGTACCAACCTCTGTCTGTCAACATTTTGAACAATGCATTAAAGAAACAGAGGTATTGAAAAGTTAAAGACCGTAGTGTATTCAGTCGTATGCACTAAATGGTGTCGTAGCTCTACGACAACTTATACCATGGAAGTTTAAAATTATTTCACTCCACAAGATTAATGCTGATCGGAGCAGTTTTGTTCTGTTTTAGGTTGACATTCAGAAAATGTTAAAACAAAATGAATTTTTAGAACAGAGTATTGAGGTATATTGAGTGTGTATAGATTTGCAGGAATGTACTGTAACAACGTAACTTTTGACGACAGCTTACCCCGTTTTCTCAGGAATTGGAGGAGGAATTACAAATGATTTTATCCCAATATGGCGTACAGGAAAAAGACACCAGGTAAAATAATTCGATGGTATGATTCAGTGAAGAAAAATCACAATTACAGTGGTTTCGAATTTTATGATTTGTGAAAATATGAACCAAACAAAGGTATTTTTGCTTTGTTTATAGGAGGCTATGGAAAAAAGTGAACGTGTCGAAAGTTTTAGAGTACGGAAGATCACTGATAGACAAGCACACATCTTAGCAATATGGGATGTAAACTGCGTCGTTTTGTATGTGGCTGCTCTTTAGAGTGGACAGTTTTGAGAAAGTTTAGTTGGAGAGCTGTCTGGAATAAAGTACGCTAGATTCTTGTAAATTATTTTTGGGTGAGCTATGTCATAGATATTTGTCTCGAGTGGGCGCGTGGACTTCCTCGCAGTTTCCAACGTGGTGAAATTTTACTGGTTGTCAATTTACTTGCATTGCTGCCGGCGAAACCTGTCATGAAATCACTTTATCCTTGCTCTTTTTTCTTTATTTTTTTATTGTAATTTAACTTCTACGTTTTCCGTAATGCTTTCGAGTATACAGAGTGTTTTATACGTCGCAACGGTATGTTTTGTAAGGTTTTTGTGACCCGTTGATTTGCCTTGCAGTTGCAGCAGTTTGTTGATAGTGTGTAAATTTCATTTTTAGACTAGTTTGTTTTTGTGTACTGTCTGTGGTGCAAATCCTGTCGATCTCACTCACAACAATATAGAGGAAGAGTTAGGTAAATAATAGTTTTATTATTTAATAGTGATAATAATAATTCGACCTTGTTCTTTAAAGTTTAGACAATGCATCCTCTCGGAAAGTATATTTCATTTAATTTGCATGGATGTGATGCAGCCTGTCATATTTATATAATTTATAAAATCTTGTTAACCATTTAATTACGTGTTTTTTATTTTCACAGCGAAAGCAAAAGTTGCTTTTGTGAATTTTTATGCAGATTGGTAAGTGATCTTGTGTTTATGTGACTTTCACCAACTGAATAAAGACGTTTGTTGAAAAAGATATGCCTGTCCTGTTTCTTCCAGTGGCGTATTTAAACTTTTGCCAATAGTTTTAAATCATTGGTTTGCAAATATTGAGTTAGTTTGGCAGATGTACAAAGTCACTTGATAATATGGATATTGCTTGGTCGATCTTATTTATAATAGAAAGTTTAGACAATGGTCCAGATCTTGCACATAGATTCTTTTGAAAGCAATGTCAATATCTTATTAATAAAATGTTTTGCTTGAGTTTATATAATTGCAAGGTGTACAATGACAGTGTCTGGATTCAATCAACATTGTTAGGCAACCTAAAAAGCAGTCAAAATATGTTCAGCCTATATATAACATGTGAAAGTTTGTAGACCTTTTGCTCTTTTTTTCGAATATATAGTTTTTCCTCTATACAATGGCATTGTTTCTTTTCAACAGGTGCAGATTTAGTCAAATGCTGAAACCAATTTTTGAACAGACAGCTAACATATTGAAAGAAGAATTTCCAGTATGTTGCAAATTTTACTAGAATGAATTACTGACACTGGCCACTTTTTTAACAGACAGTTCTTTTCACAGCTTCCAATTGCTTTTTTACTGTTCTTAGACAGATTTATTGCTAGCAAGAATAGATTGTGAAAATCAGCAAGAACTTTGTCAGAGATACAACGTTAACAAGTATCCCACGCTAAAAATATTCCGAAATGCACAGGTTTACAAATATCTATAATCAGTAACCTATTAATGGCCATAATTTCACCTTGCTACATTAAATAGCTTCTATGCATTTGTTATACTAGATATCAAACATTTTAGGTCACAAAACGAGAATTTCGTGGCCAGAGGACTGTTGATGGGCTTTCAAAGTTTTGTCGTGAACAATTGTCTAACAAAATTAATGAGTTCCACGGCACTCAAGATTTGAACTTGGAGGTACAGTACTGCAAATTTAATAGTCAAAGTGATTTGAAATCTCTAATCCTTTTCGTTTACTAATCCTTTTCATTCATTGTTCATTATAGAAATCAAAAAGAAATGTGATCGGTTATTTTGAATCAAAAGAAAGCGAACATTATAAGGTCTTTGAAAAGGTAGGCAGTTTGCAACAGTGTCATTCTTGATTCACGAGTAGAATTGTCGGGCATTAGACTGTTAAAGAGTAACCTGGAAGTACTGAACAAAACATGGTGCATTTGGGTTGGATAATAAATGTTTCTACTTTGTTTCTAGCTTGCTGATCAGTTAAGAGATGATTGTGAATTTCATGTTGGATTTGGGTAATTGTATATGTCATTTCTTCTTTTTCTTTATATAATCTGTAGAAAACTATGTTTACACTCAGTTAGAAAGGACAAAAAAATTGTATATGTAAAAATATTTTGATGTATTTTTAGTGATGCTTCAGCGAAAGAACGTCAGTATGGAGATAAGATTGTCTTTAAATCAGATGTATGTTCATTGTCTCTGGGAAGGTTTTCCATAGGATTTAGCAATTTGATTGGCGATACATACATCCAGTGCACTTTACTACATATATTATTATTTTTTATTCTGTCTACCACCCCTCCAGACAATACTACTTGTCAGGATAAGAGTCTTGCCTATTGACAAAGATCGTCTCTCAAAATTTCTCGTTGTCTTACACTGTAGAATTTGGAATCGCAATATGGTGCTTCATTGAATAACTTTGATGCTATGAAATCCTGGGCCAGTGAAAACTGTGTGCCATTGGTTCGTGAAATTACGTTTGAAAATGCAGAAGAACTGACAGAAGAAGGAATACCATTCATGTTGTTGTTCCATCATCCTGATGACAAGGATAGTGCAGAGTTATATAGAAATATTATCCAGACTCATTTTACTGGAAAAAAAGGTGAGATACTGTCAGAGTGATGGCTTCACCATAACAAAGCAACAGCTCACAAAAAAGGCTCTTACAATCATCTCTAAAGTATTCAGATTATTTTCTTCTTGCATAAAGGAACTATCAATTTTCTCACTGCTGATGGAGTCCAGTTTTCACATCCCTTGCACCATCTCGGCAAGTCAACAAACGTAAGTTGTTATATCGGTGGCCCATGCTCAGTGCTGTTTGTGTGATACCTTTACACTTTTCTGCAGGACCTTCCTTTGATTGCGATCGATAGTTTCCGTCACATGTACACTTTTCCAAAGTTTGAGGACATAAGGTTGGTAATATATCCATTGTACTTTTTAGACTACTTGCTCTAATTATTTGGTTAGTTAGCCGGGCTGTATTGCATTACTAGTGTACTTAATGTTGTCTATTTTCTTCTACAGGAATCCAGCCAAGCTAGAGCAATTTTTGGCAGACTTTCATTCGGGAAAACTTCATCGTGAATTTCACCATGGACCTGATCCAACGGAACCACCGCAGGTAAATTTGTAAATAACAGTATGGTGTATCACTGTGATGTAAGGTAGTATAGTGTTTACTATCTAGCTATGAGGTAAATATAAAACTATGTATTTTCTAGATCCAAGAAGAATACGACCAAGGTCATCCAGTAGACGAGTATGGAAATCGTATAGATATGAACCAGCAAGGAGGGGGAGATGATGACGATCAGAAGACGGACCCACCAGAGACTGTTTTCAAAAGACTGCAACCGAGTAATGATAGATACACTTTGTTGAGGAAAGACGAGCTGTAAATCAGATACATACGCCTAGTCAGGCTCGTTCGCAATGGCTCGGCGATTTTTCTTCTTCTAGCGTGTTTGAAAGTCAACCTGAGGACACAAGAGCGTGGGTAGTTCACAGATGTTTTCAGCAAGTTTGTTTTATAGTATGCCCTTGTCTGTTACTCGCTTTGTCACATCAGTCAGTTTGAGAAAAATCGCAAGTCGCTGAACAGAGTTTTAGAAAACCGTTTGTATTATCATTCGCTTATATAATGTGAACCAGGTTTGAATTTACTGAATATTGTATCTATCCTAGTATGGCATTTATGCTATAGCTGTATAGTAAAGGCGGCCTATGTTTGACAGTGTAGGTGCATTAACATAAGCAGGCTAAACTAGTGAGAAGATGATATTCCTGTCCTGTTTTCATTTGGTATGAAAACTGATAATTTTGTGGTGTTACTTTGTGACTTTGTTATTTATCGAAGACTTGAGTATATACATTTTCAATATCCAATTGATAACTTTTAACAATTGTTTCTGAAATTTTCATAGCTTTTTTGTGATGTTATCATTCGTTCAGTGCCAACAACTTATCAGAAACTGACAGGCAAACAAACAAACACACAGACAGACTACAGAGCTTTCGCCTGCCCGCGTTAATCACATGGTTAATCTTTAACCAACCAGTGCATGTGAATATGCAATCCAGTAATTCCAGTTACGCAATATGATTAACGGTACATGATCGGTTATGTCGAAACTATCAGTTGTACGGCAAACCTTACGCCTTGACTTCAGAGGAATTTTAGAACGCACATTTGTGACCACAACTGCAGCAAAAATGCCAATAAAGGTACTGTAGAAAGTGTATACTTCAAACGCACCTATATTGTGTACAAATTTGTTTTTATCGTTTTGTTAGCCAGGGGAGAAGCTGCCGTCTATTGATGTATTTGAAGGCACTCCGGGTGGAGTCGTGAACATTGCTGAGTTATTTAAAGGAAAGAAAGGCGTGCTATTTGCGGTGCCTGGAGCATTCACGCCTGGATGTTCTAAGGTGGGTGCTGTGAGTAAGAATTTTACCTCGACAAGCAAAAGTGGTAAAGTAATGGAAAAGTGAAAGTAGAATGGCAATAAAGAAGTAGTTTTGCCTGCGAATTCTGATTCATTTTAGACTCATTTTAATACTTGAGTACTGAATTCTGATTCATTTTAGACTCACTTACCTGGGTACATTGAAGATTTTGATAAGATAAAGGTGTTAAGTGATCTTTATACATTTATACATTACCATGAGTATTCTGTATTAAGATGAATAATAGTAACCAGACTTTTTCAGCAATGTTTGGGTATTTTTGATACGGATAAATATGAACTATCTGTTCCAGGCAAAGGGTGTAGAAGTCATTGCATGTGTCTCTGTTAATGATCCATTTGTGATGTCTGCCTGGGGTGAACAGCATAAAGCTGAAGGCAAGGTACATAATACAAGATTGATTTTCAAAGAACCATACCATTAATGCAGTGTTATATTGGATTCATTTTTTTCCTAGGTGAGAATGTTGGCTGATACTGCGGGAGATTTTACTAAGGTTTGTGCCAGCAGCATTTGTAATGATGGGCTAGAAGTGGTGATTAGTTGAATATACTACTTTTTCAAAACTAGGCAATTGACATGGCTTTTGATGCAACTGCTTTTCTTGGAAATCATAGATCAAAAAGGTAAACCCTTGGTCTTAGTTATTCCTCTAAGATTGTGTAATGGTGAGGAACTGTTTTCACTAAGAGTAAGACTCAAACCACTCTAAACTGTTCCTAGTTTGGTAGCTCTTCTGTTGTTTTCAGGTACTCAATGGTTGTGGAAGATGGAGTTGTTACAGCCTTGAATGTTGAACCAGATGGCAAAGGCTTGACGTGTAGCCTCTCCAATAGTATTTTAGAACAAATCTAAATGTGAAAAATAACTGGTGAATGTACTTTTTGTCAGTTATTATGTAGAAGAGTAAAAACAGAGGAAGCATTAAAAATATTCCCAGTCGTAAAAATTCAATGAAGTACACAAATATACAAAAATATAGAAAAAGAATATACAAGGTCAGGAAGTGGGAAATGATGAGTGATGTTCAGGTAATTGCTTGGGCAATCTGTGTCCAAATTAGGAAAACAATATGGCGGACGGAGTGACTTTCACTGCCGAAGTTTTGGGCGAATTTCTTGAGAATTTTGAACAAGCTGAGCTTGATGTATGTGTGTCATAAGTGTAATTTGTAAGAGTGATGTTATATTTTGGTAACTGACGGAGCTATATGCTGTTGTTTAAATTTGAAGGCGTTGGTTTAGTAGTGTTAACTTGTTTTGTGATGTTGCTAACGAGTAATCGAGTATCGTACTGTTACCATGCAGTTCAATGTGAAAGTTTTGTCGTGTATTTTTTTGTACTTTAGGGTCTAGCAACAGCTGAAACATATGCTCAACAACTAGCCATCTACCTTGTTTTAAACGATTTGTAAGTACTTTGAATTTTTCGTATAACTTGTTCTGTGATACATTTTTATAATAGTACTTCCAGATCAAAAAGTTTGCATTGTGTGACAGAGACTTCTGACATGCAGTTTTGTCTTTGCTGACAGAAATATAGTTTAAATTTTCAATTTCTACCAATTGACTTTTTAAACTTCATCATCTAGCTCAGTACTCACAATGGACTTTTGGTTTAAAAGAGCTAAGTAAATGACTATTTCCTTTCAGAGCTAATGCCAAGTTCTTGTGGAAGCGTATTCCTGCAGATATTAAGTCGGTAAGAATAACCAGTATTTTTATTCTAGTTAGTAATGATTTCTTACTACTTAATAGTTGAGCAATTTTCAGGCAGCTGAAGAGTTGCAACGAATCTGGAATGTTGGCTGCAAAATGTGGTTAAAAGATTATGGTGGCATTTACACTGAGCTTGCACAGGACTGGTCTGAGAAAATTAAACCTCTTATGTTGCTGTTGGAAAGTAAATATAGCGATCATCATGATGGGATAGTATCAGAGTGATTATGTAAAAAACTCAAGCTAGTTTCAAGCTGTTTTTTGTTTTATAATTTCAGGAAAAATCAGGAATCACTTGTTTGAACTGGTGCAGAAAGCATATACGTCTATTCATATTGATAGTTTCCGTGTCTTCCTTGGGATGACTGCTGTAAAAGCACTTGAAGGTTGGTTGTATTCTGTATAATTCTTTACTTACTAATAGAACTCTTTATTCTTGAAACTTATATTCTAAATAAATCAATGTTGTGTTATCTTTTAGTAGCAAGAAAACATGACTGGCAGTATGATGATGCAACTAAAATGCTGTCTCCTGTAAAGCTTGAAACTGGTAAGCTGGAATAAAATTTTGTTCCATAAGCAAAACATGCATTCATGGTTGTACCACCATTCTTCTGTTCTTAGGTTCCACAAAAAGCTCTGATATCACAATAAAAAGTGTGCAACAATTGGGTGTTCTTAACAACTATGTTTCATTTCTAGAGCACTAATCGTATTGTAATATTTTGTATATAATAGTTGAACTAAACTGCAGTTGATAAACTCTTTGTTGATTTTTCATAATTTATTCAGCATTTTTTATAGGTTATCTTAGTTTATTCATCTTATTCTTGTATTTATAATTTATTTTGTGAGAGGCATTGGTGAGAGATGAGACGTCTTGTGATTGGCCGGGCCTGTCCACCAGGGTACTGGAACTAGTTGTTTTGTCAAAACAAAACAGAAACTGGCGAAATTATTTGAAGTTGCGTTTTACTTAAAAAATATCAACGTATTCGGAAGAAATTCTGTAAAATGACTTTTTGAAATTCTTCATTTTTACTGAAAGAGCATTTACTTATTGCGGAGAATGTCAAGAATCAGTTGGACATGAATTTAGTCGTGGCCATAAAACTGTGATATACAATAATACCATTATGATACAGAGTTTACAGAGATATATCATTTGTACGAGTAGAAAGATTTATAAGTTTGAAATATCCATGGAAAGTTTTTGAATTTGAATACACCAGAAAAATCGTATGTAATTGAAAGGAATGGCTTCATTTGAAAAAAGTCAAGGTAAATAATTATGTTTCATAATTCGTATGAGTTCCTTGTACTGTTTTATTGTAATAACTTTATTATTATAGTAAGTTTTTAAGTTGCAGTATGAAACATGAATTGAACCTTGATGCTGAATAGTTGAAATATTATTTTATTTTTCTGTCCAGTCTCATTTTCATGTCAGATACTTTGACGAGATGTCTTCCCACACTTATTATTGCAAGTTTGGTTGAACAGTTTTGGGGAAAGAACCATTTTTCACACACCTGTCAATATTGAAAAAAAGTCTTGTGGCTGGGACTTTGTGTGTATTACAGTAAATGATTGAAACGTTTCTGTTGTAGGTGATACTTCAAAGAAAAATGCAACTGTTGGACACATATTTCCTTTGAAGCGATATGAACCTGCAATAAACAGGTTTACAAAGGTTGCGATTCCTACAGACTTGGATAGACTTGAAAGACACAAGTACAATATTCAGAAGGTAGCTATACTGGAGCATGTATGCCAAATATTAGACGATGCACTACTATAAGAGCATCTACAAAGAAACTATTGTATAGTGTAAGATGTGCATCTTTGTAATAGCAGTCAATTCAATCATCACTTTTTCTGTAATTGTTCTAGTTTGTAAAATGGAAAGATTGGTCTAAATTTGATGTGGAAAGAATTAATGCAGAGCGAACAATAAAAGTTTGAACTACCTCTTGTGTTATATTAATTTATGTCAGCCTAACCCCTTTGAAACTGCTAGCAATGAAAAAATCATGATGGTTTCCATAAATATATAAGTACAATCCCTGACCTTGATATCGACATGTATGAATGATATGGTTATGTGTAGTATTAATCTATCTGTGTAGCATTTGAAAACCATTGTACAAGATATGAACATTATAAGAGAGCAAGTTGCTGAAGATGAAGTGCAAGCATTTGATAAGAAGGTCAATATTGCATCAAACAAGGCATTGGGGGAGATTAATGAACTTCAAGAGTTGATTAAGAGCGCCGAGGATGGTCGGGATGAAAATGATGGATCAGGAGAGCAATTGAGTCTCTCACCCAAAATATCAGATTCAGGTACAATTAACCTCCTTGATATAGATGTATCTGTGTCTTAGAGCCTCAATGTCAAGGTTCGAATCAGTGAAGAAAAGTCGACTCGCAATGTTTTTTCAAGGAAATTTGGGAAATTTTTAAGGAAGTCTTGATTTGAAAAAGTGGAAACATTGTCTACGAAAAACGATTTCATAAGGGATTTCGAAGTTTTTATGGGAAAAAACCTACAAAAGTTTGAAAGCAATGCATTCTATTAAAAACCAACTCACGAAAAAATGCCAAAAATAAAATTTTCGATTCGTAAATGGTGAAAAACGACTCGCAAATTGCGAATTGCGAGCCACTAATTCGAACTCTGCATGTTATACACTGATATGTCTAAAGCAAATGAGTTTGGTAGCACCTAGCAGAGTGTCCAAATTAAAGAGAGTACATATATTTGACTTCTGATGTTCCACTATTTCATCATACTTATACTTTAGATTTTCCATTGGTTGCTGAGCGCAGTGTTTTTCCTACTCGAGAAGCAGACACGAAGAAATCAAGTCCTAAAACACATTTGGGAAGATTTGATGTGACGCTACATACATTCACAAGCATTACCACACCAACAGCGTTAGATAGAATGAGAAAACATTGTATTAACATGGAGAAGTATCATGAAGAAAAACGATGGCGTGAATTGAACGCAGAGCAAGTCCATGCCGGAATAACTGTTCAGGTACAGAAAGCACATACGTAAGACTTTATAACCTCCTATACAGCCCCAATTAGTTTTAGTGGCCGTACTGAAAAGTTCAGCAGTAACAGGAGATCTCACGCGACAGGCTAGGTGCAAAAACTGCTGATGCAGCAAAATTTTGCTGAAGAAAAACAGTAAAACAAGATAAAAGTATTATTCTGCAATTCTTGGTCAGCGGTGTTGCGGCAGAATGAAAGGCACAACCCGTCAACTTGCGTTAGTCTTCTGCAGCAGCCGAAGCGTCCTTTCCTTTCCACTGTGGTTTAAACTCGTCTTCTGTTTGGTCAGAGTTTCTGCAAAAGGAAACCTGCATGAATATATACAAGTGGTCATGAGAACAGGGACATAATCTCTTTCTTTTCCTTTAGCCCTAAATAAAAAATCATAAAATTGAGATGTTTTTGTTGTCAATCGGGATACCTGCGTTATCCAGGGCTTTTGTGCAGACGATATGTGTGTGCTTGCAAAGCTAGAGAGTATAATTGTACGTATTTCATATTTAGCATCTGAAAAAAAGCATTGAAGAAATCGAAGTGACAAGAAACCAAGTTCCTTTGAATGAGTTGGCTGAGTTTGATCAGCGTGTCGGGCCATCTTTTGACAAAGCTTTGGCCGCCATTGATTCGTTTATGCAGTTTCAAAAGAAATACAAACCAACGAATGATGTCACTCATATTGCGCAAAATATGAAAGAAGACGAGAATGTGGAGCTACAAACGCATGGTTAGTCCAGTCTTCCATATCACGTACAGACTCTACATCCACTGACATATATATACATCTGGACTGCTTGCTCCTATGCTTTTTGACTTGAGGCTTGCGTGGTCAATTGAAAGTCACGAAGGCTG
>JAODVM010203249.1:0-13596 GCA_025400095.1 Phenganax marumi
GTGTGTGCTCCATCGCGAAATGTAAAGGCTTTAATGTACTTGTCAAATCTAGGATCACTTGTCAGACTTTGGGTGTATGGAAACCTGCTACAAACTGTGAAAGCATGGCCTATCAATCCCTTAGTCTTTATGAGTTTTAAGCTAGGGGTGTCATAAACGTTACCACAGGGACAAGAATGGTTATTTGTCAGAGTTCTTCCCAACCCGCCCACCCCTCATATAACTTTATTATAAACGATTAACTTATATTGATTTCTTTTAGGATGGTATTTCGATAACTGAATTACTAAGTGCAGGAAAGATGTGGAAGAATCTCCACAAGGATGCCTAAATGCATGAAATTGTAAGTTCTACACCCAAATGACATTAGAAGTGTATAAAACAATGTTAACAAGAAGTAGATATTCATCCATGAGACAACACAATGATCCCTTTTTCTGGACATGTTAAAGGGGAACAGTTGAAACATCCTCCTGGTATCATCAATGAACACACTAGTGTTCGTGTTATATCAGTTAGATTAAACATACTCCCGTCGATGGTGGAAAGGTATGTGGCACGCTGTCGTCGTTCGACGGAGGTTTTGTGGACCGACCGTACTCCCGCCATGTACACATTGCGCACTCCAGTATGTGACAAAAGAAAGTTCAAACATCCTCCTGGTATCATAAACGAACGCACTAGTGTTACTCTTATATCTGGTAGATTTAACATACTCCCGTGGTTTGTCGGAAGGTATGTGGCACACGGTCATCCTTTGAGGAAGGTTCCCTGGAGAAACCGTGTCGGGATGCGCAATGCGGGAATGCCGCGAGTATGGAATTGATTGAAACATCCTCCTGTTGTCATCACTAAACACAGTAGTTTTACTCTTATGTCAGTTACATTTAACACACCCCGGTCGTTGGTTGAAAGGTACGTGGCAAGCCGTCAGGTTCGATGTTCTGTTCCACGTGAGGTTCGACCAAGGTTCCGTAGAGCAACCGTGCCAGGATGCGGGATGTGTGAATGCCGGGAGTATGTAACTGTGATTCAAACATCCTCCTGGTATCATCAATGAACCCACTAGTTATTGGCATTGCATATAGAGTAGGCATGAAGAAGCATTTTATATATGTAATAGCAAGAGTTGGAGGGGCAAAAAAGATACCAGTTTTGAAGAATATAAATTTATCTGTGATGTAATTGTATTTTACACCGAGCTATACCATAGGAAGTGCATCAAACACTTCAAAGAAGAAGTACTTAGAAATCCAACATGGCCACCATAGTATAAAGTTCTATTACGAATACTTTCGCGATTTGCCCAAGACGTATTCACCCGATTTGAACGAAACTTTCTCGTCAATAGTTTCTACCAATGTTCCACAAATGCTGCACGTTTCGCTGCGAAATTCCAAATAGAACATGGTGAACTCGTTTTTGAAGTTAAAGTTTGAAATCGTAATAGAAAATATAGTAATTTTGAAACTTCTCACCCCCCATTACCCTTGTTACTGCCATTGCACCCGTGACTTTTTTAGCGCATAAGAAACTAGAGAAAAAATGCTATCTTTTAAGCTTTTTCAATGGCCTAATCCATTTTATGAAAAAAGTTACTATATCTAATATAACATGTTATCATGGTTGAGTGTATTATTGTCGAATGCTACTAGCTGCAATGAGGTTACTTAAGAGTTCCAGGTAAGTTACATCGTGTGGGTAATGGTGTGATAACACACACGCTACCAGAACTTAACTACCAGAACTTGCCATTTGAATGCGCATGTCATGAAACGTACGAAATTGTGTATGTGTAAGAAAACGTTTTTGAGAATTTTTTTCACAAATTGATGAATGCTCAGAAATTCTGAGAATACTTGTTTCTATGGAAAAGGTAAATCAAAGTACGTAAGTAGATCCTTATAATATGTAGAGATTTAACATGGAACATACTCCTGTCATGGAACAGTTGCTGCACGGTGGAAAAGATTGTGTTCCATGACTGCATGATGAAACATGTAACTAACTTAAGCAGCAGTGACATTAACCAGGATTTTTTTCTGAAACATTTTCTTTACTCAGCAGAAGTGCACTGGATGTTGGATGAAATGGATCTTCGTAAAGTGTAGTAATGGGAAAAGGAACATACTCCTTAGCCTGCAAAAACAGAGCGCCTCACGACGAGCAACAAAAAATGTTTACTCGTGAGAGACGTCTGCGATTAGCCTGTCAACATTCCATACTGATGACGTTGCGACCCCGGCCGCGATTTCAGCGGCTATTCGGAAAATATTTACATAATTAATTAATTTCTTAACATAAATTTTAGTGTATATGGCGGTCATTCAGGTGTATCAAATTACCATATGAATGTCAAATATTAATAAAACAGAGCACTGCATATCGTGTGGGTGTAATGTTCCAAATAGCCGTGATCGGTATTTATTAAGGTCGGATGGAAGTACTTTAATTTCCCAACTTGTATCAAAGTTACCAAAGAATATACGGTCGCTGTTATCACTCGATCAGTCTGACTCGTGCAGACAATTTTGCTGTCGAAAATGTAAAATAATATTTGAGAAGCGCCAGAAGCATTTTGAAATTGTTGAACAGTTAGAAGCTGAACTTGTTGAACTGACAAGGCAGAGAAAACGATGTAGCAAACAACTGTTTCACAACTATGAATCCGCTGTTCAATCTGCAACAAGTACTCCACAGCGCCGGTTGACACCAGAGCTCACTCAATGCACATCACAATTCCCGGTATCACCAATTCCTTCGCTACAAACTACAGCATCCCGTTTATCAACGAACAGTAATGTCGATAATCTTGGTGTCAAGGTACTGAAAACTCAAATGATACATTTTTATGTCTAATGTTATGTTTCTAGAATTCTAGTTACTCGACATTTTGAATTTATATCTGACATCATGCAATGTGACCTAAAGCATGCACAATTACCCTGACTTAAAAAAGTCTTTTGAAAAGAAACTACATTTACACAGGTTGTCGTATCTTGGCCTTCACAACAAAGGCAACGCAAGTTGAAAGTTTGTCTTGAGCCACTTGGTAAGGCCATGTTGAGAGGGACTTGGAGTGACATTGCTCGAGCTGCTTTTAATGTAAGTATACTAGTTTAAATTATATATCTCTTTTTCTTTGACACAAGATTAGCTTTTTCTGAAATTTGTATACCTCAGGCCCAGTTGCATAGAAAATACAACGGACTGAATTGCTTGTTGTCCAAACTAGATATTTTTTGCGATTGAATGTGTAATTCCTGTCCTCTTCTAAAAGGTAAATGAAATCAGGAGGGAATTGTTAAAATGCTTCACAAAAGCTGTTTCTAAAGAATGTTCTGCCATGACATCAGTGAAGAACCCATCAATTCTCAAAGATGTAACAACAGAAGGAATCAGATCCTTAACATTGGCTGCAATAAATGAGGAGCTAAGAGAAAGAACCCCAATTCTCTATTCAACTTTGGTAGCAAGTGCAGTGTCTTGCAGAAGTAAGAAAAGCAACTGTGATTCAATACCCAGCATAGCTGTAGCAGCTTCTGTTTTGCTAAAACAACGATGCCATTCTGTAAATGGACTACAATTGATGCTTACAATAATCATGAAATTTACCGGCTTTCATGTAAGTATTCGTCCTATCCCTGGTCTTGTTTCGGCTCTTATTCTGGTATAAATAGCCAGGCACCTGTTGGTCAAAAACCAATTAGCTCTAACCTTAAGTTAACTTTTAATGTGCTGTTTTAGTTTTCATACCTCTGACTCATTTGCTTATTTCAAAACTCTAGAATAGTATTTTATGACATGCACCATATATAAGAAAAAACTATTCATCGTTTTCATCTATAGATGTGAGGAATATTAGAGTCAGAAGCTTGATTAGGTAGCCCTGTATTAAGCTAACAACTGGAACTGGCCACTGGTTTCAATTAAGCAATAAATGCACTATGTGCTATTATGCACTCTATCCTATTCTTAACACTACATGTAAAGTGTTTTGTTATTCGTAGACTCTTGCACCTCAATTGGTTTAGGAGACTAATGGGTCTAATTTCCAACAATGTGACATATTTATACCATTAGATCCTAGGATAATCACCATAGTCTAATCTGCTTTAAATATATGCTCATCAACTTTGTTGATTATCATAGAACATCATATCAATGACATGCTTATCTCTTGTTTCACTCAGAGTGGAAAACTTACATTTCATTTACACTATAGTCACCTTGAAATCTTCCTTTTTAATCTCTTTAAAGAAAGCGTCTCCTCATTTTTCAATTGACAAGTTAAAATACATGTGATGTAAAAGATAAAGGGTTTCTTATCTCATTGCAGGCAATGTGTTCATTTTTTTCCTCATTGAAAATTGGTGTTTCTGCATCATATTTCAACAAAAAGTGTGATCAATTTGGTTCTACGTTTAATGAGAAGCTATTAGCTGAAAAGCAAAATGAGGAAGAAGCCTTGAAGAAACATTATTGCGATGATCCTGGAAATGGTGACTTTGGACCTGGATGGAAAATAGCCTTTGATAATTTTGATGTATACCAAAGAGTCAGAGATATGACTGAAGAAAATCAAAACAAAGATATTCACTGGTTGAACCATGTAAAAGTTTCAAACAGAGTTTCGGGAAATGACTTGCGAGATGACAAACCAATTTTGGAGAACCTGTCTGATCTTGACAACTCAAAAGTTGTGCCCTCTGCAATAGAACATGTATGTCAATGTAGTAACTACATAAATCTTGTCTCAAGAGTATTGGTTGAGGAGGTTCCATATTTAGAATTCTGCAAGGACAGTGTACCATACCATATTCCCCACAAGCATTCCATTGAAACAGCAACAAAATCAGAAAAGGTTGGAATACATTAAATGCATTATCTTAATGGGCAGAGTACTGTGTACTGGTACCTACATGAATTTACATTAACATGGCCAATTGTATATTGCTATCAGTGTTCAACCCAGAAACTGGTAAAATGCCCTTACATTCATGCGACTGCATTATTTTGCTGTCCAATGCCTGTCAATTTTATTTGTCAAGGGGGGTGTTTGAACTCAATGGGTTAACATACCTTTCTGATAATTCCTTTGTTAACACAATGACTACCAATGTGCACCTATGCAACCTTGAACTACTGTAGTATATTCTCTATCAAAAGCTAGACAGTTTTGCTCATCAGTACCAGAGTCTGACAGCTCTGTGGGTTAGCAATAAATGCTGCTACTACATATAAACATATCTTGGCAAAATTAAGTATGTTAAGTTTTCATACCCTATATTACCAGTAACCTCTGCAATATTCAAAATAAAACAAAAACCTAGACATTGGTGGTCATTGATTGCCCACCAATCTTGAACTCCAAGTGATTTAGTTATTCAAGGTTCCATTATGCTACTAAAAGCATATGCCCTGCATGCATGTGTCCACATTATATGGCTCTTAAGAAGTGTAAGAATATATTTATGTGTTCAAATACTTTGAAATATGTTTATTGGTACTGCTATAGGAGTCCCTGGGAGTGATTTTTGAAAATGAAAACACAACAGAAGGAATGCTAAGAGCACTGAAGATAATGCATGCTAATGTCCCAAGCTGGACATCAAAAGAACAAGCCACCTATTATACTCAAGTTGGTCATGTTGGAGACCAGCTGACTATTGAGAGAGGAGTAAACTGTCTATTGTCTGTGTCCAATGGTTTTACTGCCAATGAAAGACTTGAAGGCATCTCTTTAGAAATTGCTGATTGGCACACTGATTTGAAATTTCTTGATGTAAGTTTGATTGTTTTGTAAGATTCATATTGCCATCGTAAATATTTCAAACATAATGGCCAGGTTTGGGACTTATATTCTTTCACTCTTACAAATGGCTGACAATTTTACTCATTAAGAGAAGGCTCCTGGGACACCAGTGTTAAAAGGGTTAATGACCTGTGTCTTTGTGCACAGTGGTTTAGCCAAGGGGAGTGAGAGCATAAAATTTTCCTTGGGAAGTGCATGCACCATCTGTAAAGGCTACATCTGGGATGATCAAGAGTTGGGGGAAGGGGTATCAGATTATCCTGCTTTTAATCTATAAATACAGTTTGAGGTATCCAGATGTGTAATTTATTGCACTTATTCTATTTGACAGTTGATATACAAGAGGTTTTACTCTACTACCTCAGCAGTCGATGTATGTACCATGTTTGCTGAACGAAATCTCATCAACAGAAGAAATGTTAAGACAGACACCCACCACTCATATGCTGCAAACAAGCAAATGTTCCTGTTGTCGGTCAGGTGTCGTATTGTAGCTGCTGCCATGCATATATTAGGAATGGAAACTCTAGATGGAAATGCAACGACAGAGAACTTTCCTCTCAATATGACAAAAGATATCCCAAACAAAAAAAAATATATCTACAAAATTGCATCTCAAATTGTTGATATGTTTGTTGTGGACAAGGATTCTCACACAACCATAGTTAATTCCATTCTAAACGATAGAGAAAAGGAACAGTTATTAAGCAACCAAGTGACAGTTGATGGTCGATTCCCATGTCGGCATCCTGGTTGCTCTTCGACATTCAAGTAAGGCAAGAACATTATAAATGTCTTCACTAGTTCGTATAATCTTATAGTTAACAAATGTCTCCCCAACACATGTACAGCACTGAGTTTTCAATACTGCAGATTACATATTTCTGTTCTAGATATAATGGCAAGCACCGTCTAAATCATGAGGCACAAGCTCATGGTTTAGAAATAGAAGATCTTGAACCAACTTCAACAGTGGAAAGTTTAGAATCCTCCGAATGCCCAATGGATACAGATGTCCCCTCTCAAGATGACATGTATAACTATCAGTGTAATTTCTTAGAACATGGACTTCTGTATATGAATTTCTTGGATTCTGTATCAGAAGGTGATGGTGATAGGATCCTTCTATGCTGGAAATTCCTTCTGCTTCACTTCCATGCAGACAAAGGAGGCAGTAAAAAGTATGCATTGGAGGCTTTATACTTACAGTTCCAGCAACAAGCATTGTTGACTCCAAGGCAAGCTTACTGACAGAAATGGAACAGAGGGGTCAACAATCAAGGACATGTTGGTAAAAATGTTCCTCTTGACCTGGAAGTAGAACATAATAACAATATGTTAAAAGAGGCAGTAAGAAAGATGGGACCGAGTGTGTCCCTTCATGCTGTGAACCATGCTGCAAAAATGACTAAACTTGCTGCAGAAACAGTAGACAAAATTGCTCGTGAAACGCAAATAATGAGGAGATCTGGAAAACATTTTGTTAAGTCTACAAAGAAAGATATGCAGAAGATAGTACAAAGCCTTTCCCAACAGAAGGCATTAATTAACATACCTGGCAGACGTTATAAGCACTTTGCCAATTTCAAGCGATCTCACCTCATTGACAATATGGGAGGGCTATGTAAGTGGATAAGCATGCATAAAACACAAATGCACACAAAAGCCAGATAATTTGTTAAGATATTAATGTTATGCTATAGATAAACACTCATTCATCCAAAAACTTGCAATTTATCAAAATTGTGTGTCACTTTTTTTAAAGTTTATTCCAGTCACATACTAAAGGCAGTTAATATGTTAAGTTTTTAATGCTTTTCTAAAAGACTAACATAAAATAAATGCCTTGCAGGATATCATCTGTGACTAGACCAGTTCACCACGTGCAAAGCATTTATGCGAGATATTCATTAGAGAGTGGGTGTTTTAGATCGTTTGCATTATTTGTGTACAATGTTAGACACAAATTGCATTCATATTTCAATGTTGTTATTATTTTGGGCCACATTTGACATATTGTAATGTAAATATTATATCTTACATACTGTAGTATTTCTTCGACACACCATTATTACTGAGTCATAGCAGATAACACTGTACTATACCTTTAAAAAACCCCCAGCAGAATCATTTATGATGCAAGTATCATTCAATCAAAGTATCTTGCTCATCTGTAAATGAAAATGATTCCAACTCCCATTCAGAATGACCTAGTAATTCCAAGAATGAAGGATCATTTCTGATTTCCACCCAATCTCCATCAACAAACTCATCATCAGACTCCTCGTCGTTAGTATTTGCTACTGGTAACTCAACATCGCCAAAAACTTCACCAAATACATGCAGAACATCATTTGCATGAGCTTTCTTCCAAAAATCCACATTTTCTCGCAGATCGTTCAAGGTAAATATTGTTTCTACTTGATTTAGAATTTGATTGATTTGTTCTAGTCCAAACTCCAAAAGGACATTTGGGTAAGACACAGCTATTGCTTCATTATTCTCGTCACCAACAGCTGCCTTCATCAGCAATTTCTTTCGTAACAAATGCAGTTTATTTGTAAGAGTATTTCTTTGTTCTTCAGACACTGTTCTACAACATCGGTTTGCACATGATGAAAATACCTCTGTCGTACATGGCATACTAAGATCTATGTCACAGTATGTTCCTTGACACTGGCAGCTCAATGCACATATGTCACAACAGTCATGACCTCTTGGTAAATCTAATGGTAGTTGGGTGTCAAAGTGTTTCAACAATAGCTTTCTCCTGCATGAATCTGATTTTACATATTCTTTCATATTTGAATCAGCAACCCTCAGAGTCACACCATTATAAAGTAATAAAGCTGTACTTTTTTCACCTGATCTGCCACAACGACCACTTTCTTGAATGTAGGCTTGAACTGATTTGGATGGACCAAAGTGAATGATTCGGGTTACCCCTTGACAATTCACACCCATTCCATAAGCAATTGTTGCAATGAGAACTCTTAGGTGACTGGAGTTGCTGGAAAATTGACTTCCTATATGTTCCTTTACATTAATCGGTGTACCAGAGTGTAGCATCTCCACTAAACGATTCACTGGGTTGACATCCATATCCAAATAAAATGATCGCTGCAGTTCCAACTCAAATGTTTTGTACAAGATGGAGCACTGCTTTACGGTTTGACAATAGATAATAGTTCTAGGGCAGTTTTTTCCTTTTCGAAGAATTTCATCAATTACACATCGAAAGATTTCAGCTACAGTGAGATTCTTTTCAAGAGCTTGCACACAATACGATATGTTATTTTTATTGGGACTTTCTAGGATTTCCATTGGGGATGTAAACTCTAATAATTCAAAAATCTTATCCTTTGTCGCTTTTGTAGCAGTCGCAGTGAGTGCCATAAATGGCACTTCTGTTAGTGATTTAGCTTCATTAATTCTGCTATACCATTTGCGAAATGCATTTTTCTTGTTGTTTGCAGAAGATAGACCCCACTCTGTCATACAGTGTACCTCGTCAACGATAACTCCCACTAGTTTGTCTTTATATGTTTCTGAAGAAAGCATATTTCTCCACCTTTCATTCGACAGAGCAGATTCTGGAGAAAGAAAAACGTACGTAAATAAGCCATTTTCAATAGCTTGAAAAGTGTCCTCGCTCTGCTCTCCGTCGATATATACAGCTTTAAGTCCATATTCTGTGAGTAGCTTAACTTGATCATGCATCAGCGTTAAGAGTGGACAGATGATAAGAATGGTAGAATCTTCTTTAAATCGAGTTGAATTTGGGTTGTTGTGAAACATCCACGTATGAACTAGAGGAATGAGGTGAAAAATCACGGACTTTCCTGATCCAGTGGGTAAACTGACAAAAACATCCCTTCCACAAAAAAAAAAGTATACAGCTTCGAACTGCTTGTCTGTAAGGGACGTTATTTTGAATAATGGTAGCAAAGAACCAAGGCAAGTGCGAAGACTTTGCCTTGATACTGACACCGTATTTTCCGCCATCTTGCTATTTTCATAATTATTTAGAATTATGCCGAATTACTCTTGCAGCCAATCAAAATTACCGTCGGAAAACCGTACGGGTCGCAACGTCATCAGTATGGAATGTTGACAGGCTAATCGCAGACGTCTCTCGCGAGTAAACATTTTTTGTTGCTCGTCGTGAGGCGCTCTGTTTTCGCAGGCTATGTGTTTAAGTGATTATAATCTATATCCAGCTTGGTACTACACTTCACCAGGTTTAGCCACAATTGTGAAGCTAGCACTACTTTCAGCACCAGATTCAACACTACGTTCAACACTACATTGGGCACCACATTGCACACCACATTGGAGGGTCGTTTACTTGTTTCCATCACTCAAAAATGCTATTTCAAAATACTGATATCTCGCTATATATGCAACAAAAAGCTCTAAAAAAATCACATATTGTAGACATTTAAATTCTTTTTGAAACGATACAAAATTCATGAGTGGCCGATTCCTATATCATGAAAAATCCTCCGTCAAACTGCAGGGTTTCTTGGCAAAACTTAAACACTTCATTAGATATGCGATATCCTGTGAAAAACCACGTCTTATAAAACTTAACATTTCTCCTTATCTATTCTAAAGAAATTCTTAAAAACTCCAAATATCGTACATATTTAAATTCTCTTTCAAACGATATAAAATTCGCGAGTGGCAGATTCCTATATCATGAGAAATCCTCCGTCAAACTACAGGGTTTTTCGTGCAAAACTTAATTAGATATGCGATATCCTGTGAAAAACCGCGTCTTATAAAACTTAACATTTCTTCTTCTCTATTCTATAGAAATTTGTAAAAACTTCAAATATCATACATATTTAAATTCTCTTTCAAACAATATAAAATTCACGAGTGGCCGATTCCTATATCATGAGAAATCCTCAGTCAAACTGCAGGGTTTTTTGGCGAAACTTAAACACTTCATTAGATATGCGATATCCTGTGAAAAATCGCCTCTTATAAAACGTATTATTTCTCCTTCTCTATTCTATAGAAATTCTTATAAACTTCAAATATCGTACATATTTAAATTCTTTTTCAAACGATATAAAATTCACGAGTGGCCGATTCCCACATCATGAGAAATCCTCAGTCAAACTGCAGGGTTTCTGGCGAAACTTAATTAGATATGCGATATCCTGTGAAAAACTGCGTCTTATAAAACTTAACATTTCTCCTTCTCTCTTCTATAGGAATTTGTAAAAACTTCAAATATCGTACCTATTTAAATTCTCTTTTAAACGATATAAAATTTGCGAGTGGCCGATTCCTATATGATGAGAAATCCTCAGTCAGACTGTAGGGTTTTTTGGGCGAAACTTAAACACTTCATTAGATATGCGATATTGTGTGAAAACCACGTCTTATAAAAGTTAACATTTCTCCTTCTCTATTCTATAGAAATTCTTAAAAACTTCAAAATATCGTACATATCTAAAATCTCTTTCAAACGATATAAAATTCACAAGTGACCGATTCTTATATCATGAGAAATCCTTCGTCAAACTGCAGGGTTTTTTGGCAAAACTTAAACACTACATTAGATATGCGATATCCTGTGAAAAACCGCCGGTTATAAAACTTATCATTTCTCCTTCTCTATTCTATAAAAATTTGCAAAAACGTCAAATATTGTGGATATTTAAATTCTCTTTCAAACGATATAAAATTCACGAGTGGCGGATTCCTATATCATGAGAAATCAAACCTCAAAATGCGTAGTTCTTTGGCAAAACGTCTGCTTTGCAGTATTTTGGACACAACCCCTTTATTAACCTTATCGTTTTGCGTTCTCTATTCTGGTTAAATCTTTAAGGAGATCATATTTTGTTGATATATAAATTGTTTTATAAACGACATATAATTTACTAGTGTCTAACTTCTTTGCGAAAAAAAATGCTGAGTTAAAATGAAGATTGTTTCGTGATATTTATCCGCCTAATTTAACATGTGATATCCTGTAAACGAACTACCATTATCATTTTTTTTTGGTCTAGTGCTCAGAATTCTCTAATAATTTCAGATATTGTATTTTTTTAACGTATTAATATTATATCGTAAACGTAAATATTGATGTAAACTTCGCTAGGGGTGCTTTTTGAAGTGAGAGATGTTGTGCTTTAAAATAAAACCGCGATAGTGTCGACATGCTATTGTTTTATGAGATAAAATTGTATACTCAATTGTTGTTGTTAAAACATATTTTATTTGCCTAGATATATATTAATTCCCCCTCTATTTCCTCCTCTTGACCCTCTTCGTCTTTTTCGTTGCAAAGCTGGGCACTGGTATTTTTTGTGGCCCAGTTCTTTGCAATAATGGCATTTTATGCCAAGTCCTTTTTTCTTTATTTCTTCTTCTTCCTGCTTCTTTTCCTCTGTTTTGTCGTCCCTTTTCTTCGTTCCCTCTTCCTTCTCCTTTTCCAATCTTTGCCTTTTTTCCTCTCTCTCATCTGGTAGTAAGTAAAATCATCTAATTCAACCTTTGTACGGTGTATGCATGTTTACTTCCATTCAGGAAGTCAGTTTTCCATTTTTACCGCACACAGTTTCACATGCGATCAAGTGCTAAATTTGAATGTCCGGTTAGACAATGATTTTGCACTAGCTTAATTGAGATTACTACCACACTTTAGCTCTTCCTATTTTCCTGATGCGGCTTAACCTTTATTAATATTTCCCTCAGCTCGATAGACTTCAAATATGAGCTTTGGATGGTACAGCCTGACAGTAAAGATGATGTAGTTATGAATATGTGACGACCAATTCACAGCCGTTTCAACTGTAAATGCAAGTTAATTGTAAATTCAAATTTGGAAATAACAAATTAATTGAGGAGTAAAGGCCGCACCAAACTAATTGAAACTAGCGAATGACAAAAGCAACATTTTCAGTTAAACGTGTTTGTGCTTTGGTTGTCGGACAGATGGGAGAATACGGTGACACTATGAATTTTCGGCTAGATATTTGCTTTGCCGAGAGATGCCAAAATACTCGTGGTTATACTGAAATAGTTTTACCTTTTTCTACATTCCTGATTCTTCGGACGGCTTCCGTTATCATATTCATTACTAAATAAAAATGTACCAAAGCATTTCTTGATCAGCATGGATACAATATTTGTAAACTTCACCTAATGTGTGGCTTTTTGAATAGCTTAGCTTATATATACTGCTGTCATACTTTGTCTGAGTTGCATAGGATGGAATCCTGCTTGGTTTTCAGCTTCGATTTCGCTTTCGAAATCGTCTCGTACTAGAATTGACATAATCAAATCGTTCGTTAACTCATTGACCAAATGATTTACTTAATGACGACGCATTACAACTCCATTCTTTCATAACTAGACAATGAATGAATGATTCGACACTCACACGATAGGTCAACAAACATGCCTTCTTCTTTTGATTCACCCATTTTCGTCAGCGACATGTTAGGACAGTAGTAGATAAGACCCGACATACAGGGACGGAAGTGACGTCACACATGGGGACCGGAAGGCGACGTTACCAACTGAGGTAACGTTACCTTTTGAAATGACGTGACTGTGCACGTGCAATGCTCGTGCTAAGGTAACGTTACCAGTGGGGACCGGAAGGTGACGTTACCAACTGAGGTAACGTTACCCATTGAGTGACCGTGCACGTGCAATGCGCGTGACTCTGGTAACGTTACCGGTTGAGGTGACGTTACCGCAAACCACTGAGCTATATAATACCTGGAGAGCGTGCTCCAATTATTATTTCCATA
>JAODVM010203360.1:0-13596 GCA_025400095.1 Phenganax marumi
TTACGCATAATAGCCGATTTTCGTGATTCGTGAAAATAAATATTTAATGTCCGTGATTTGTGACGCGTCACTTTTTTTAGCCCGCGAACCGTGCCGAAGATACCCTGTACGACCCTCTCATTAAGTCTGTGGTAGTGTACACCATGCTCGCATCATATGGTAATTTAGACAGCCAGGCACAGTAATTATTGTTCTTATACTTATTTCGCCACCTTTACTTTCCATGTATGCATGGTTACCTTTTCATTTGTTTTAAATGTTGAGAAAGTGCATAAAGGTATAGGTAATTAAGACAACCTGCAATACTCACTGTCTTTTGCCACATAAAGGCTGTGCTTCAGACAGAGGTTAGCCCATGCAGCTGTCGTTGATTTTTATTTTGCTAAAGCATGACGAATACAAACAATAATTCTCTACCCCTATTTCTTCGAAGTTTCCTTCGCTATCGAAAAGGTTGCCGCTTACTACGCACAGCACAGTTTGAATCCTAAGTGTGTTGATATTTTAGTATTTATGTATGTATTTAATTTAGATACGGCAAAGATAAAATGTCGGATTTGGATGCGGTGAAACAAGATGTTGCACAATTGTGGAAAAATCATGAGCAAAATGCAGCCGCGGTAAAAGAAATCAGAACAGCCCTGGAGAAAATGCTTGGGATTTCTAGTTCAAAGACTTCTTCGAGGACTGTGTTGAACAACCAACCAGGAGGAAGTAGTTTCGCGTAAGTGGAGTGCACATAATGTAGTAGCATATACAATCTCCATGATACCATAAATTTATGTAAAATGGCTGCGTTACTTTTTTCCAAAGACATTTCACCATTTATGGTCTGTTTCTGACATTCACAATTCCTTGGTTATGCGAACAAGTGTGTAAAGAGATGGTATTTAAGGCGCGCTATGAGCGAGCGAGTTTTTTAAAAATGCACTGCAAATGGGACACAGTAGAAAATAAGAGACACAAACTATAAGATCGTGATTTCGTCGTGTTGATTTCAGTAATATAGTTGGTTCTCTACTGCTTATATATCGTGTAATCTCGTTTGTAGTTTTTGAATCGTATTAATTAACGTATCCATATATTAAAGTATTGAAATGTTAAGAAATAAAAGAACATCCCGCGTAAACTGGGAATTTTACAAACACGCGGATCAACAATAACGCATCTTGTCCTGTAACATCAAGCGTACGGGCATTCGCAGTTACACTGAAGTGATGATCGATGAGTTTGTTCAAATGCCAATATGGATATTCTTTACTGTTTTATGATGTTGGATCGTTGTTGGATCAATGTTAGGTCGATTCAATAATGATCCCAAGTAGCTTTTTGTTGCTATTTCAGTTCTTTGTCGTCTTGAAGTACGCTGAAAAACGCAAAGCCAGTTTAACCGCAAGTGTCACAATGTATGCAGCTGCCGTCTTCCATACAGTTCCATGTATACCCGCATGGACTACTTATGACGCTAACCTAACGCGTTTCGCGATGATTCCTTTCGACCTAGTTCAAAATTAATTTGATCTCAACTTGAACACATCACTTTAAGCTGTTAATGGTATTAGCATCTCATTTGTGAGTTCGCACATTTACAGTGTGTCTCAAAAAGAAGAAGCCTAATTTATGCATGAATTTAAAATTAGTTTGATGCTGTTCAAATTAGGTTGAGCCACAGTGGCCACAGTTTAAAGAATGACAGTAGTGCTACTTACGTCGGAGTCTTTGAAGTTTTTTATCTCGGGCACATCGCATTCGCAGCCAGTAAACTGCATGTTCTGGGCCTCCTGGCCAATAAGCACGCTGAACTGGCTGCTAGCGGCTAATAAACTGCATATTTTTCCATAAAAATATGAGGACACGTTACAACTTTAACAGACACTACCTTCCCTTTTTGCACTATGGCTGATCGCTGCTTCCCCGAGGGTAAAAATGAAGCAAAGGACTAAAAGGCATGTTTAAAAAATTTCCAGCATAGCAGCATTGTTATTTTTTAAGTCCTACCATGTGATTCCTAACTACTTCCATATGCATCACACTAATCTGAAATTCATGCGTAGAAAATGAGGTTCCTTTTTTCAGATGCACTGCGTTATCAAATTGGGCGTGTAACACCTGTTGGAGCGATAGGTTGCTACTTGGGAGAGATTGCTCGTACTGTATTCGTTCAAGATTCCTACATATGACATCAAAACACTCTCGTTGTACTAACATTCAAATTCCTTCAATTCTTACAAACCAAAACATGATCGTATTATTTGTTTAATTGCACGTCTGAACGACCGTGACATGATAATATAAATGAATGGATTTGCAGCACTGTTAAATACCATGAGTATTCCGACCACGTGATACATCAAATAACGCTCAACTTGTTTGTCAGGTAGCCATTTTCGGGTCAAAACAGCGATCGTGTGCACAATCCATGCTGGACAGAGTGTCATCAGTAAAACAACTACTGTCGGTCTCAGTATTTTCACAGTTTGATGACAAGGAGATAACTTCCAGTTGCTGTGGTTGTGAGCTTTCAGGCTTCCTTTTAGTGCTCTTTTCGTCCTTGAAAACATGTAGAAAATACTTGTAAAACAGAATGTGTAAAATGTCTTTTCCATGATGACAAACGCTATGTACTTTTCCGCTGAAATGATGTTATTAACGCACAGACCAGATATGGCATCGACGTTTCGAAACGGGATATCCAAACTTCCGTAAAGGGTCAAAATCGTAACCCATAGTAGAATTATCAACTGGACAGTTTTTGTCGCCGAGGGTTGTGAACGTAAAACTCCAACGATGGATTTGTATCTGTAGTAGGAAATCACAACAAGTGTTATTATGGATACGGTCAGGAATGCACGTGACGTTGGAGGAATGAGTTTACAAAGTAGTTCTCCAAAAACCCATCGTCCTTCCTTGTATAGCTGAATTGAATCAAAGGAATGACGTATCACCAGCACACCAAGATCTGCAAATGTCAGATTAATAAACAAACGCTTTGTTATTGGATTTCTTATGATGTGGTAGTTTAGCAAACACAGTAAGATCAGCACGTTCCCGATGAAGCCAAGAGCAACGATTATCCAGTCTATGATAGCCAAGACAAGTGTGTACCATTCCCAGTAGATAGGCATAGCAATGCTTGGGTAAACCAAAACAGATGCCCTAGTACATGTCCCAAAACACGCGCTTATAACGCTACAGCTAATAAAATCTGAAACACTAGTTTGAAGACGGCAATGAATTTTCTCTTTTTCATCAATCTTTTCACTGCTTTGTCTTGCCGCATGCCAACGTATTTTCTTAGTAAACAACTAGACGTCGAACGTACTACTTTAAAGCGTCAATCTCTTCTTCTGTATATACAACGCCAATTAATCTTGCCATAGAAACAAAATATTTAAAGGCCTTACACGGCTCAACTGTGTTGCTTTGCAAATGGAATGTTTATCTCAACCAAACATTGACCACATTAAGTGAAAGGTATTATGTACAGTTTTAGAAAACATGTTGATTCCACTTTGCACAAAGCTGGCACGCATAGACCGTTGACAGAGCGAATTTAAACACTGCAGCTGCTCTTGTCTACTTGTCGAGGAAGTTTTAATCACAAAAATAGTATATCATTCGTCGATCAAACATCCTTTGGACAAGTATTGATAATATTAATAACCAAATGTACCCGGAGAGTCTTGACGCAAAATTAGAAAGTTGACTTCATACTAAATGTACGCTAAGGGTCTTGACGCAAAATTAGAAAGTGGACCTCATACATACTGTCCAAAGAGTGAGAACCTGTTCATGCAAGCCGGACTTTACCTGGTCCTGCAACGTTTTCACATGAAACAAGCTAGCTCGTTATGGCAGGATAAACGTTATTTACGAGGCACTTGACTGACTTTATGAGGCTATACATATTGTGCCTTGAAACTCACTAATTTATCAGTACCTCAGCTGTTGGTAGTTTTCACCTGTTTTCACTTATTCCCTCGCTGGTGTATAGACACAATCCGTTTAAACAAAGAAATCTCATGGAAATATCTGCTGTCAGAAACATCGAACTTTGAAGTTGTGTACCAGGGGCTGCTTCTTCGAAGGTGAACAAAAAAATGGATAAAAATTTAACCAGCCGTGTAAGTTGGCGTAGTTTCTGTGCGGCTGCTTGTACTAACATTTTCCACATTCACACATTCAACCAAGCAGTTGAAAACTTTGTTTCAAAATTTTCATTAACTCAGGATTAAACAAACCGACTTTTGAACAACCAGCCCCACCCAGTTCGCAAGAAAAGCAAACAACCATCAATTTAGACTAATTAAAACACTCTGTTAGTGTATGGGCATTCTCATTATTCAAAGTTGAAAATTATAAAAATCTCTTGTTATATATTCTTACTATGATATCCGAAATTAAAAAATAAACACAAAAAAGTTCAGTACAAGAACATTTTAGAAACTTAAGCCGGCCGCCAGGCCCACTGTACAGCGGCGTAACTACATTACTGGGGCCGGTTGTTCGAAAGATGGATAGCGCTATCCATTGATAGTGAAATTTTCAACGTTCATAAAATTGGACAAAACACGCCGAAACTTCCATTTTGGTTAATGATTTAGATATTAGCGACTTTAATCTATCGATATCAGTCGCAATTTTACGTTATAACGATCAATGGAAAATATTACGAAGGTTACAAAAAATCCCTATTCAGGGGATAGTGTGATATCCACCTTTCAAACAACCGGCCCCAGGGCTTGACACGGGAGGATCTAACGGCCACCAATCCCCACAGATAAAATCACCCCTAGCACGAAATACCAGGAGGGTTTCAAGCTTGGGCCTGCAGAACCAACTATAGACGCAAAAGTTGAATCAAATACACATTTAAGCTACCGAAAGCACATACCAAATTTCCATTTGGTGTGCGTCACATCATCACGTGAGCGATATTGATATTCGAGAATAACGTTAACATGCCTGGCTTTTGGAAGGCTTGGTCACTTTTTGAAGCTCAAACTGAGATATGGCGTACTAGGAGGCGTTCACAATTGTTTACCCGAGCCTCCTGATTACAATACGTATAGTTCATTGACGTTTGCGTCATTGAGTTGATATGCAGTGAGATGTATTGCATGGGATCGGCCCATAAAAAATTCAACGTCTAAGTCTGGCATAAGTCAGATAGATTTAGCAAAAATATGCAAATTGCTGCACTAAGGACCACATATAGCCGGTAGATCATTTATTATATTGTGCATTCTTTATTAAAACCAACAAAACAAAATGCATGCGTGCGGCGTTACACGTCTGTGTTAAGCTCACCACAAAAAGAAAAGATGTACAAATCAATCGTTTTTTGTAATGGACAGTTTAGTTCTTTGGAGGCCTTGATGCACTATAGGAAAGATTTCCAAAACAAAGTTTCTAAAACAAGCTTCCGAAACAAAATTTTCGAAAATGGAACATTAATGCTTTTATTGGGGAAACTTACAAATGAATCGTTTCTTTTGACAGACGGTCTAGTTCTTTAGAGGCCTTGGTACACTATTCCGGAATAGAACATTACTCTTGTTGGAGCATTGCTCTTATTTAAACGTCAACGTAAACGATTGATTCAGTGGTCAAGTAATTATCATGATTTCTAACTGCGTAATTCAATTTCACTCATTTAGCAAGAATCTAAAAAAAACAACTGAAGTCTCAATCAAACGAACTTCCATAAAGTTTTAAATGAACTGATGAAACTTTTGTCTACTTTTTATCATGCTCTCCATCAATACGTTTGTTAGGGAAAAAGCAACTATATACAGCACTTTTCGTATATATATAGTGAAAACTAAGAAAAATGGAGAGTACGACGAGAATATTGTCTACGGCAAAATTCAGAAACTGCAGTCACGCATTGAAAGAATACCGTATACAATCACCTGCAACTGGACTTCATTTTTATAGAAGCATGGTGACAATCATTTGGGATATTTTGTTTTCAGTTTTAGGGATTATCTTTAACTTTTTCATGGTTGTTTCTTGTTTGACCAACAAACATTTGAAGACATCCTATGCCTTAGTCTACTCTATAGCTATGAGCATTCATTTAGTCGCTGCAACGGCCCAGTCAAGCTATACTATCAATAAACTTCAAGAGCTCCAAGACTTGTATCCTTGTCGTGGCTTGTAAGCTTGCAACGTATGCATGTTGAGGATAATCATTGGCGACGGTATTTCAATCAATCAACTTTTGACTTCCACTTCATCGCTGCTCATATAATATTTTCTATTTTCATTGCGGTTTTTGTTTGGGCATGGATTCATCGTCTCATCCTACGTCACATGCGACAGATTCACGAAGAGCGACGTGTGCGATTGGAAACATTAAAACGCCACAAAGTCCGGTCAACGACAAAAACTAGCCATGTTGTAATAGCAATCGTCCGCATCAGTTACTTTTCATAATTTGTGAGAAACGTTTTCACTCTTCCATGCGAATCTGACAGATACAGCCGTGTGTCTTATCTGGTATATCAATGTTGTTCTTTGTGGGAAATCTGCAGTATTCCCTCTTCTCGTGTTTTGGAGAAAGAAGATGTTTAGAGATACCACAAAACAATTTGTCGTAAATTGATATACCCCGATTAAAGCTTTGTGACGAACGGAGAATTGTGGCAAAGAAACATTACTATTTACTTCAGTTTAAGGATGTATCTTGCAATTTATATACTATGCCAGTGGCAGATACAGAGCACTGATGGTATTACAGTCGTAATTTCTAGTCCGGCATCCACTAGTATCAGGCTTCATTACATGGGCATTTACAATCGTTGAGCTTATTTTCTACTATACGTATAGTGATTTATTTTAAGCGAAACGACTTTTGTCCTATACTCAAACTGAAAATAATTTATTAAAAATTATTTTTTGTTTCAGCATGGATAACAGTTTAACTGAATACTCCTGCGACAAAGGGAAGTTATCTCGGTGTCTTCAAGCGAAAAACTGCTATATAGTTAAAACCAAACTGTATAAGTATATCTTACAGTATCCTTAAATATCAATCTGCATAAAATACCATAACTTGCACAAAAATATGAAATTTGTTATAATACATGTCTTGACACAAAATATTTATCTGTACAGAATATACAATTTCTCGTGAATTTCCGCAAAAAATTTACAACTTGTACCTTGACTTTGTCCTCAACGACCTTCGCAGATTTACTCAAATTACCTAAACATCGGTTATGATTTAACTTCTAAAAAAAAGTAAACAATCTCTTATCAAGATTTCCATGTAAAAAATCACTTAACTAACTTCTCAAGAAAAAGAAGCATTAACGCAAGTATATATTTCTAGTTTTAAAAGAAAAACCCGACAACTCCATTGCGGCATAAGTCAATTCGTCAATTTCGCCGAAAACGCGTCAATTTGCGTACCGTAACTATCGTTCACGTGGATTGGAAAACGGCGCAACGTTTAACTGCAAAAATCTATGCATGGCTATGCCAGCAATGTGACTGCAATGTTCTTTGAATTAATAAACAGTCAAAGACTTGAAATACAGTGTATTAGATAGATGAATAGATGGTTTACATATAGTCATTTGGTTGCATGAATTGCGTGGCTTTATACTTACAATGTTTTTCTAATGTGTACACCTTATACCCTAGACTTTTCATGCCCACCCCATCAACTTTCCCTGTGGTAGGATATCGAAAAAATCTACGACCTTCGGCAAACTGGTTAAAGAGGCGGATTCTTCATACGAGGCAGACAGAAAAGTCCGCTTCGTGAACTGACTCAGTCTGACTGAATATATCAGCGCTAGCTGTTACTTACTTTTCTTATAAGCATTCCAGATTCGAACTGTTGTATCCCAAGAAGACGAAATATACTGTGTTGTACAATGAAACATAGAGATAATTACTTGACTATCACAGTGTGTAATCTTAGAGTCTCAGAGAGGTTCAGTTTACAGCACAAATTAATTAATATAACAATTTGTTGGAGTAAAGTAAACACGACTGCTGGCATTCGATATGCCAGCGTACAAGAATTGTTTTTGGCCCTATTACCTAATATGCGGTTTTACATTTAAGCCGCGTACAGACGGACAATTTTTCCTTGACAAGCTTTATTTGCTCGTGTGTACGCAAAAAGTTGACAATTTTTCCTTGACAAGAATCCTTGTTCAAAAGCTAGTCATGCTAGCTTTTGAGCAAGATAAGTTGCTCGTGTGTACGGCCAACAAGCAAAACTTGACAAGTCAATTAATGTGCAGTAGGGCTCCGCGGATTGCTATATTCAGGGCGACTGTTTTGATTTAAAGTTTCAAAATTTATGTTTTGGGATTCATGCAGTCGTTTATACTCGTTTTATTATGAAAAAGAAAACTTGTCAATAAAAACTTGTTCACTGTACACACGAGCAAGTGATGTCGTCAAAGAAACTTGTCAAGGAGTCCGTCTGTACGCGGCTTTATACTTTTACGGCAATTAACTTATGCAGCCGTCGATCTTTGCGGCAGTCGCTGACTCACTACCATTTGACTTTTGTATCATGACTTTTGAGCCATTTGCACTTCTATACAATTTGCCATTTTGTTGCGCCAAACTGTACGATGACTTTGGTAAAGAAATTATGTGCATCACATAAAGAAAGATATGGGACGTATATGATTTAAAAATTTCGCGAACTAACCTGCCCCCTCTCAGGAATATGAAGAATGCATCTAACAGAATCACTGTGACCAACATTGGTTTGAACAAATTTTCGAAAATGTGGATCATAAACTCTAATGAGAAAAATGGTGTATTACTATGTTTATCCAGGAGAAAACCCCGGGAGAAAGAACTACCGGATACCGTCACCCTTTTAAAATTATAATGTTACATCACGTTACATTGAAAAAAGGCAAAAATAGTTGCACAGCACAGAGTACTAATTAGGTTTACATACTTTATTTCATTCTGCACACCAAAGACGATGCAGCCATTGGTTTGATCGATGCAAAGGGCTGTGATTGTTCCGTGAGTGCTAAAATACTGTTCACACTGCATTCCGTCATCATTCTGAAAAAAAGACAGCTAATTCTTAATATCTTATTTTCCTTCGGAGACGCCGCAATTACTTCTAGAGCTTCTGGAGAAAAAAACGTGGACGGGAGCGCCAGGCCGGCAAAGGGTGGACCAGCGGTAGAAAAGCCTCTGTGGAGGAGAATACTAACTCTGAATATACGATTAATCCCAACATCTATATTAAAAATTTATACAAGGCTGTAAGTAGATATAGCTACAGTCATTTCAATGGCGTTTACGTTCAGTTATATCCAAAATCATATAAAGACATGGGTTTTACTTGTTTTCTTTCGTCTCCAGATGCTGAAATACGTGCATGATTTGTTACACTTTCTGAACACTAGACTTGTAATTTTTAGACGAGAACATTTTTTGAGCCCAAACTAATAGGAGCATGTTTGGCAACGTGAAGGACACAAGTTTTGAAATAGGCTTAAAGACAAATAAAACATATTTAATTAAACCAAGCTCAACTTTTTCACAGCCTTTTAGTGACTTATTTTTGCCAATACCAGCATCAGGGAGGCTTCAATAGAATTCTAGAAGCCTCAAGATTCTCAAAGTCCTTCAATTTGAGACATAGAAGACGATTGTTGCAATGTAATTACCCATATGCGTATGCTTCCATCATCTGAACCAGTCACCCACTTCGATAGTACGTTATTCCACTTCACCTATGAATTCAGGCGAAATTATGAATAGTCTACTATATTTGCTAAAAGTTTACATATTATAAGTACAAAAATCAGGGTTATATATTTTGTTGATAGCGATACAGAGAATATAAAATTACAGTGTATATTTTGTAAGCCCTCGATATAGCTTTCTGCCAAAAAATCGCTTCTGAGGCACTATACACCTCCTGCGACGGCAGTCCGTGAGCCAACACCTCAATTTCCACAATGTTTTTAATGAGTGCACTGTAGCCATACTGAGAAGAGTTTGCCCCAAACTAACATATTTTAAATAATTTGATGTATTTTTGCAAAAAGAAAGCGCAGATTACCGTTTTTGTTGAATTTAGGGGCAAACCTCGGATTCTGCCAGCTAAAATTGCCCCTTGTCGACGCCCGTTCTTATTCTAGTCAATAATATCGAAGTACCTGGGTCACGTCAGCTTCATGACCTTGAAGGACCCCCGTCAGCTTCATATTGCAACTTTTGTCGGAAAATTGCCGAATGTACACTAATTTGTCTGATGCAGCATATGCAAATTCATCTCTGAAAGGACAAAGTGAAACTTACACGACATGTAAAGCACACTCTTACCAATAAAGACGTCAAGCTATCCCGTGGCGCAACGTAACGTTCAAGCACACCTTTCCGAGCAGTAGGTGAGATCCATGATAATCCCATCCGAAGGAAGTTCCTGGCAAACTGAATAATTTTGGTTGACGTCTGCAGTGTTGTGAAATGCATCATGGAGGCTGCGAGAAAAACAACTCTTGAAGAATCCCACCTTAGCCAGGCAATTAGCAGCATCAACAGCAATGCATGATGAAAGCAATAAAGCCCGAGTTCCTGGTATATAACACGGGTGTACGGCTTGGCTGTCAACTGTTTTAAAACCAGTGTCCACAGACTCAGGAAATTATCCCCACGGTCGGGACGTATAGGATAATTTTTTTGTGTAAAAATCATTAGTTCTCATTCAGAGCTCACCAGACAAAGAAAATTATTGACGGCGAAAATTTATATATTTAAAGATGTGACAGAGTGGATAACTCAAAAACGTACATAAAGTGCAACGAAGCCCAAAATCGCAGGGAAGAAACATATTAACCAAGGTGAATGGTTGGAAATAGTTCTAAAAAGAATGGGCTGATATCATCGCTTCCTGCCTTTAGTATAAAGACATGCAAAAATTTTTAGTTCCGTTAGCAGACGTTATATACACCTGATGAGCGGTCTACCGAAATGCATTTTAAGTTTTCTAAGTTCTTCTAAGGTCTTAATCTTAATTATTTTCAACAGTTCTTTTTAGAACTATTTCCAACCATTCCCCATGGTTAATATGTTTCTTCCTGCGATTTTTTAATTTGTCACCACGACCAAATCACTGTTTTATTACTTGAAGCCCAAAATGTCCTCCACGCGAGTGGATCCACCCTATGACATCTTTTTAGATGAGAAAAGATCTCAGGATAAACGGCCTTCGCACAGCAGTTAATTGAGAGTGTGGTTCCAATGAACAGCAGGCCTATTTCGATGAGCATTACCACAATTTCTCCAAGTCCCAAATAAGAATTTTTCTGTCCCAGCCTGCAGTAATCTACAAGAGAGAGCGTTGTCAATACTATGCTAATGCACTGAAAAGTTACTATAATGTAATAGCAATGACTCCAATTGGCCAGCAAATAGACAAAAAAAATAACAACTTATTACCAGAAATGTCGTGTCATATCGTTTTTTATCGTCTTTCTCTACTGCTGCTATGCCAGTGATGCAATTGCTGTGCTCGCTGAAAACGCTTTTACATATAAAACCAGCAACTCGATTCGTCACAGAATCAATATTACCCTTCAGCACCTTAATTTTGAAAAAAAAGTCTCGCGTTATGAAAAGAGGACTTAATTGGCGCGCTTAAGTCCAATATAAGAGAAAGCGAGTAATTTTTCCATGACGAGTTATTGTATTGATTTTACGATTCAAGCAAGTTACCTCGCTAAAAAGCTGGCGTCACTAGCTTTTCAACAAGACTTCTAGTTGTCAACGAATAATTTTTCATTTCTCGTGGCAGTAACAAGCATTTAAAGCTTGTTAAGGGGAATTTTCCAAGGAAATACTGCTCCGTGGAAAGCCCTGCAAAGACCAGCAATTTCTCTATGACAAGTTTTAATTGCACACACGACCAAAATTGGCAAGTCTTCACTCTTCAAAAGCTAGTCACTACAGCTTTGCAGCACGGCATAACTTGCGTATCTAATCGCCCGTCTATCGGAGTTGTGAGAACTGGTTCGTCATAAACACGAACAAGTAAACTCGTCAAGGATAAACTGATCGTCTGCAATTAGCCACTTCAAAAACTGCAAATGCACTGGAAGCGAGTTTTAAAAAGTGAAAAGAGAAAGAAATAAACCTTTCTAGTCGAAAAAGCAGCTCAAAATTAGTAGGAAAGCAAAGTTTGACCACATTTGGATAGATATATTGTGAATAGTAGGCTTACAGAATTTGCGGAATTAGTATAAATTAGTATTGTTTGGGGGACGCGCGTCCCCCAAAATAATACTAAATTACACTAATGTCACAAATTCTAGAAGCTTGTCATTTATCATATATCGATCCAAATGTGGTCAAACTCTGTACAGTTACTAATTTTAAACTGCTCTTTCGACTGGAAAGGTTTATTTTTTATTTTTTTTCACTTTTTAAAACTCGCTTCCAGTGCATTTGCAGTTTTTGAAGTGGCTAATTGCTCATTAAACCCAAACTGCATTGACGAGCAAGACCTAGAAATCCATGAAACGGAAAACTGCTTCTCAAATTTGCGTGATTGGATGATTGAAAGTAAACTAAAAATGAATGATGGTAAGACAGAATGCATGTTAATTGGAACACGACAACAACTGACCAAAGTGGACCTTAATCATATCTCTGTTGGCGAAAAGAGCAAAGTCCCTTCCCCTAACGTCAAGAATTTGGGAGTCTTGATGGATACCAATCTGACTTTTCATGAACAAATTAACAAATTATGTAAAACACCCTTCTACTTTCTGTACAACACTCGGATAAGCCGGAAATATCTAACCAAGGATATTACAGCCACTTTCGTTCACACCCTTGTTATTTCTCGCTTGGATTGACATCAGTCCTTTTTTGAAAAAGCTCCATTGGCTGCCCGTTAAATTTCGGATTGAATTCAACATTCTCTCACCAACGTTTCAAACAATTCATGGATTAACACCTCAGTACCTGCATGATCTAATCCAAATCAGCGAGCCAGTCAATTATAATCTTCGATCAAATAATGAAATACTTGTTGTTGAACCGCCTCACAAGTCAGTAAACTCAATCGGAGATAGGGCATTTCAATTTGCAGCACCAAAACTATGGAATTGTCTGCCCCAAGAACTACAGCATCTAGACACATTATGTACTTTTGAAAAACAATTAAAAACCTATCTATTTCGTATTGCTTATGATAGTGCTCTTTAGATCGTAGAATTAATAATATTTAAGATAGATGTAATTATTTCTATTTTAACTTGATGCATACATAGTTTTATAATTTATGTATTATATATAACTCATTTTACAGCGCATTTGAACATTTCTATGATAATTTGTGCTCAATAAATGTATTTTAATAATAACAAGAATAATAATAATAATAATAATAATAATAATAATAATAATAATAATAATAATAATAATGAAAACTTTATTAAAATATTCTTCTTATATGTATATATACAATTGCAAATCTCGCTCGATAAGGTAATTTACACTTGGCTACTTAGATCACATATGCTAGTTCTATGGCTATATTTAAGTTTATATGTTGCAGTTAGAATTTCATTAAGTCTGGATTCGTCC
>JAODVM010203471.1:0-13592 GCA_025400095.1 Phenganax marumi
AGTTTTAGCCCGTGGGTCGGGGATTTGACCAGCAAAATGCTTTAAAAGTCAATTGCCCGACCCCTTGCCCGGGGGGGACGTTACACCCTCGATTTGATCAATGCACAATGTTACACGTTTATTAGCAGCTTCGGCAGCACGTCAAAGAAATTCCACTTTATACGAACAAAATAAAAGATTTGTATCAACACCTTGCTCTTCACGGTCTTTGCTTCTGCACGATTCATCTGCTTGATGATCAATAAAACTTCGTTCAGCAACTTCTTCTCATTCTTCAACTTGTACGACTTGAATCCCTCTGTACACAGAAAATAGAAAGCCAAAATGAACAGTCAAGTGAATTTCACGGTGCAATGCTTCGGAGATGTGTGAGATATTGTCTTCATATTTTTATCAGGTATTATGAAACCCGATCTCCTAGTTTTTCAACGATGATTTGCGAATTGGGAAACTGTGCTTTTAGCACATGAGATTGGAAGAAAAGCACACGTCAATGCCGACTCTAAAATATACCTCATTTACAGCTGAATTATAAAACAAAAAAGCCATATAGACCGAGACTAATACTTCAAGATTCTCGACACGGCCACGATAATAAAGTTGCATGAAATAGGTCCGACTAAAATAGTAATCTGGTTTAGCTAATTTTGCAAACGCATGAAAGACAAACTTCACGCTGAAATGTCTTGCGAAGTTCTAGCTCAATTTCTCTAAAAGTCCCTCACGATATAATCAACGACATCTACTTCACTTATGAACATAAAAGAACACATATCACCTTTAAATAAAGGTAGGATGGAATGGATTGCGAGACGTTCATCGAAGAATTCACCGCCATCTTCTTTCTTGTTACGAAAATTCAAAATCTCAAACTTTCGCGGGCGTGGCGTGGGAAGAAACATGAGCCCGTGAATTTCTTAAAACGGTTCAGTAGTTTACCAGAATCTCTTACAGCGATTACTTCATATCAATCTTATCAAACTTGGCTGCAAGGGCTCGCACCATAGCTCACAGAGGTGCGCAAAATGCAGAATGCAGGAGAAGTTCCGATCAACTAAAATGCGCCAGTGAATTGATCAAGTAACTTGCAGCGTAATATCTCCAAATACAAAAAAACCCTGAGAATATCTGCTGTAATGTAAAACCATGAATAATACGAAAAGCAGGAGCTAGATATAATTTACGAATCAGGAACGACCCATAGAAATAATAGAAATAACATAAAATGCGTGCTGATGACGAATGTCTCCACTTTGTCCCTGTGCGTGCCTTTTGAATGCGCTACTTTGTGCTGATTTAAAATCTTTAAAATACATGGTAAAATAAGTCGCAATCGGAACACAATTTAACTCGGAAAGTACAGTCAACTTCTGATAACTCGAACGCCCAAGGAAAATTGAAAAAGGTTCAAGTTGTCGGGAGTTCAAGTTAGAACACACGTCTGGAAATAAGGAGAAATGATGTTCTCTGTTTTCAATTCATACACACCGCATTTCAGTCAATCGTAATCACAGTATGGAGAAGTCAAGTGAAACTGGAGTGTTGAACCATGCCGTATATGGTGAAACTCCAAAGCTTATGCGCAACAGGGTAAAAATCCAAAGCTTATCAACCTGGTGCACACTTGTGAAAATCCCAACCTCTGGCGCACGCTTGGAAGGTGCACGTTTGGAAGGTGCGCGCTTGGAAGGTGCGCGCTTGACGCACGCCAGTAGATTTTGATAAAAATGGAACACAAACAAGTAATAATTGCAGTAATTTGTGACATGTCCCAATACCAATAGTTCTCTCAACTATGCAAAAACTGTTTCTCCATAACCTTAGTATTTAGTTAGTATTTAACAGAACAGTAGTTTCAAACATTCCTGTCATTCACCAGTCATGACTGCATTCAATACCCCCCGTCCACTATTTTTGCTCTCCAGCACCAAGTTAATGGATTCCCAAAGTACCGGAAGTTTTTGTTGATCATTCATGATCAAGAATTTCCAGGGGCCAGTGATGAGACATAAAAACTACGATTCCATATGTACAGCAATCTTTCAAAATTAAGGTGAACTTGTGATGAAGATGGCACTCATGAAATCAGTGGCCTATAGAAAACTCCAATCCCCATTCTTGCACATGCAACCAACATTTTCCATGTATATATTATAAATCTCTGAAAACACCGTTTTGCATGAAGCAAACAGGTTCATTTACAAAAACTTGTCATTCTTCTTCATCATCAGATTCAGCAAGCAAATTAATCAGATCATTATTTAACAAACGAGGATGGCTTGGCTATAAAAACAAAAAGGATAGAGTCACTAATAGTGTCTAACATGTAACATTGTACAAAGATACACCACAGTGACTTCACTAAATTGCAATATTTTGCAAGAAAAACTTTTTCGAAGCAAGATAAATTAGTTTTCAACTCTGTTTACCTTTCCTCCAAATCTAACTTTAATTAACTTTCTTCGTCGGCATTGTCGGACCAAAATGACACCAAATGCAATGGCTAATGCAACTCCTGTTCCAATAGCCACTGGAACAATAAAGTCCCAAACCACAGCTTCTCGACCCTATAGAAGCAAACAAGAGCACTTTGTATCACACATTTTGAAAAACATAAATAGAGGCATTTACGACAGGAAACACGACAGGGAACACTTTTTAGTTAGATTTATTACCTGATCAGGATGTGGCATTCTTCCCTGCTCACCTACAGATATTTCAACAGAAAAAAGATTAAAAATACGACATGTCAAAAGCTTTCTCCATTATCTTCTCCCAATACTCCACCACTTCCTCAGGTGGAAAACAAGTCTTTTAGAACAAAAAATATTTTAGAAAACTTACCATGGTTTTCATCTTTTGTTTTCGTATCCTCAGCTGCGGGTTTTTTTGTCATTAAGTGTGCATTTGTTAGCATTGGTTTTGATGTTTTGGGCTTTGCATTTCCATTTTGCTCTGTACGTATTGTAGACGCTTGAGTTGAACTGCTTTGTGTGGATGGAATTCTGGTGGTTAGCGTTGTAGGTGTCGTTGATGGATTTCTTTCTGCTACTTGTGCAGTAACCTCTTGGAATGGGTTTTTGCTAGCTGGTGTTGTAGCTTTTGTAGAAGGATTTCTAGTTGTTTCTGTCGTAGCTCTTGTTGACGGACGTTCACTTGTTTGTGTTGTTTTCCTAATTGTTGTTGTCGGTGTTTTTACTTCCATTGTTGATGTTGATGATGCTTCACCAGTTGTCAATGGCATTGTGGTTCTTTTATCTGTAGTTTGTAGTTCAGTGAAAGGTTGGGCAGAAGTTTCCGTACCTGCACTGGTCGATACTTCAGGAGTTGATGGCAACTTTGTACTACCAGTTGATGGTGCCTTTGTGGTAACAAAGACAGATGATACTTCATGTTGCTTTGTAGAAGGCAGTTCAGTACTGGTAGGTTGTTCTGAACTTGCACTGGTTGACACTTCATGTGTTGACAGTTCTGCAATACCACTTGCAGTAGACGACATCCCAGAAGTTTTGGTAGTTGGTGCTTCAGTAGAAGGTAGTTGTGTAGGTTGTTTTGAAACTGTATAGGTTGATACTTCATTTATAGTAGATGGTACTCCAGAAGTTTGGGTATTTGGTGATCCAGTAGAAGCCTGAGTAGAAGCCTGGCTTGCTGTTGGTGATTTTTGAGAAATAGTTAGTGCGACAGATTCACTTGATGGTACTGAGGGGTAAGATACAGTCTTGGAAGACAATGAATCTTGAATTAGAACAGGACTAGTAGCTCTCAAACTCGTTGTTGAAGCAGCTTTTGCCAAAGCAGCAGTTGCAACTGACTTGTTCTTATTCCCATTTGTAATGGGAGAACTTAACAACCCACTTCTTGTAACTACCACAGAAGAAGGATGGGTTACTTCAGGAGTGATGCTTGATAACAGATTACTTTCTGTGCCAGCAGGGGGCGTCAATGTCACTGAAGGCTTCAATAAATTTGTCAACGTGGACGAATGTGTGGCATTCACACTGTTCGAAGGATTTTGGATACTTTGGTGAGATTTAATGTTTACACTGCTGTTTTGAATAGTAATAGGACCTGTCAGAATTGTTTTTGTCGCAGTAATTGATACACTTGGAGACGCTGTCCTGTTAGAATTCGTCCTATTTTCAGCAACTGATCTGTTTGACTTTAAATCAGAGTTTATTTCAGCCGGATTTTTAGACAATTTCGTTGTCGAAATGCGATTTTGTTTGATAGACGGCGCACTCGTAACATTTTCAGCCATATTTTTCTCGTCGTTGATCGTATTTTTCTCTCGTTGATCCGCGTCTCTTTCGACGAGGCTGAGTTTTTGACTTTCGGCTGGGTCGTCGTTCATTCCTACGTCGGTATCTCGCTCGAGAAACGGGTGACCATTAGCAGTGAATAACGCTAATAATAAACTGAAGCTAATGACAAGCAGCCATTGTCGTCGAAAAACACTCGACATGACGATGTGTTTAAAATCCAGTTTTCAAATCACTTGCCTTCTTTTACACAAGCTTACACTCTATATAATATTTTCTTCACACGATGTTAGTAGTTTCCCCCAAAATACAACCGATATATCATACCAGATGCAAATTCCAAGGTCCAATACAAAGGGTATCTTGTCAAATGGTCTCAGTCGATTAAAAATATTTTCATCGTTCTTAGGAATTCAATTGGAATTCAATTACGCGTGGGCATAAATTAACAACTTTGCATAAATTAGAACTTCATGCGCGCATAATTAATGTACATGGAGGTTTTTGCTGAAACATCTTTAAAAAGTAAAGGCTGATTTTATTACGTTTCTTTCATAGAAATAAGATCTCTACACTTACTTTCTAGTAAACCATAGAAAACTTCAAAATGATGGTTCGTACCATCTAAACAATGAATTTTATACCTGGAACCCAATCCTCCAAAATATGGGAACGCGCAACCATAGAAAACTCGCCGTATCCTAGAATGCAGCAACGCCATTGCACACCTGAGAAATGTTGATGAACGCTAGTGAGTCTCACGTACCTGCACTCTTTCAGTTTCATGCATAAAACTTACATTGCACAGGGTTCTCTAGTGATATACAAATCATATCCAGTGCATAAATATGGCAACTCATCACTTTGAGTTTGCGAATCTTTTCTTTCTGACGTCCTGCCCTTCGTCTTTTCTCCTAAAACTTCATTTTTCATACACGACTCAGCTCTGCATATTTCATCTTTTCTTTCAAGATGACATAAACCATCGCACTGCCCACTGAAATGTCTTTCACTGGAAACAGTTTTAACTTTTTCACCATATTCCAAAGGAAAATCATATCTATCCTTTATTTTCCCGCATTCACCGTCTGAGATCCTTGAGTCAACATTGTTCGTCTTTGTCTCTGATTTCCAGGCTCCTCCACCATGAAGCTTAGCAACCAGGTCTATACAAACCATGGCAGCATGACGTAATGGATATTCTGAGCTCTGGTCATGAGCTGTACATAAAATTTCGTTCGTTTTTGGATTTACAACTACAGCTCCAACTGGACACTAACACGAAACAAAACAAACACTATTAACTCTTAATCTAGATCTTGACCAAAGTCCTGTAGAACTAGCTTGGACTTCCACTGTAAACTAACTTCTATCTCGTCACTGTCAATGAAATTGCTGTGTACGTACCATTCTTTTTTTCTTATTTACCAAAGCAGCACAGATCGCTTCTTCCATGAATTGTTTCATTCTTTGGAGGTCTGTCGGGAAGAACAAGTCGCCATTGATCAACTTCGTAACGCTGTGAGACGAGAAGCATATCCAACAAAAAGCCGCACGTTCAACGAATCATAAAAGTAGTAAATTCACACAACTCAATCAATCTTACTATTTGTCTTCATGATACGTCATTGGCCAAACTTTTGACCAATCATCGTATTGCTGTCTTGTAAGTGGGGGATGCCTTGGTACACGCGTCACAAATGGCACGGATAGTCCCTCAAGGTTCACAAATGATCCATCGAAGAGTTCTTTTAAAGTCGTTTTGTGACCACTTGCTACATCCGGAACTTTGGTTATAATAATCGTCAGAGATCCATCTACAAAGTGATGCCGTCGTTTTGTTCAGTCACGAATTGCGCTTAGCATTTGGTTAGCAATTAGGTTAGATTAGGGTCGAGATCAAACGAAGTCAGTATCCATGCGCGTAACATGACAATATCTAGTATCAGTAAATTTACGTTAAAACGTCATACTAATTTGTGACATAAAATTTGCTGACCAGCAAAATCCCTTGAAATCAAGCACGGTGATCCCGTTGATCCCATATGGTCTAGTGGTTAGGATTCGTGGTTTTCACCCACGCGGCCCGGGTTCGATTCCCGGTATGGGAATACACCTTGACGTTTTCATAAATAATTTCATTTTTTGCTTGTGTTGAAATGCAGACTAAGATAAATTGCGAGTGCTGGTTGAATAACTGGCTTAAATAATGCAAGAACTTAAATAGTCCTCTCCCTCGACCACAAAAACAATATTGAAGCCTCCTGCCCATTCTCCTAAAAATGCAGAGCAACTTGCGGCCCGCGAACAGGTTGTACCCACGCGTTCATGTTGAAGCCTGGTTCGAGAGCAGATAAGCGCCGAGGAGTGTAAACCAAATTTTTAACACAAAAAGATCATAAAATTTTCTCGCTTGTGATGACTCAAAAAATCTTATACTCTGCGTTTTATGGAAAAGGTGTACTAAACTGGAATAGAAAGAAACCAAAACATGTGCTTCCCATACCGGGAATCGAACCCGGGCCGCGTGGGTGAAAACCACGAATCCTAACCACTAGACCATATGGGATTAACACATCTTCGTCCCAAAAAATTGTGGTTATATAATCACCTGAACTCCTAACACGTTTCAGATGCTTTAGTTCATTTAAGCTGTACACCTCGCTAATCTCTCTGTAACAAACAAAAAATTTCAGCAGTTGTCAAGAATTCCAGTTTTGAATACAATTTAATATCCCACATCATTCGTACCGCATTAGCCTACACGCCTGTTTTCTATCGTTTATAGTGCACGTCAGAACTTCAACTACAAAAAAAAGTTTGTTAAAACGAACAACTTATTGCAGAGAGACACCTAAATAAATAACTTGCCTGTTTCTAACTGTCTGTAATATTTATCCTGTAAAATTGCACGAGGTTTTTCAATGTAATCCCCTGGCCGGCAAAATGGCGGCCAACTTGTCTCATTTGCATCAATTGCTTGACCGCGAATAGAATCTTTCAAAATAGATTTATCCATGTTATTTTTCCTCAAATCCAACTTTGCCCTTTTAGGAACATGTTTCCTTGCTTTGCACTCCATCACATAATTGTTACAGCTCAAATTTTTATAATAAAATTGTCTAACTTGAGCACCAAAAGCGTAGAAATTCAAATTGTTTGTTGTTCCAGGGGGGTGCGTATACGTTATCAAGCCCGTTTTCCTCTGAGCGGAATCGTGGGATTTTCCATGCGGAAAATAAATCTAGCAACGTGATTGGTCAGTTTGGTGGATTTATTTTCCGCACGGAAAATTGCGCTTAGTGGAACATGGGCTATAGTTTTCTTGACGCAAATGTCGCATTGCGCTATTGGACAACTTTTGGTCCTCAATGGCAAATATGCTACTAGTAAAACTTGCTAAAAATACCACGTACGACACCAATCAAAAACTCTACACTTTTCCACCGATGCGCATTGCCTTTTAGTGTTCACCGTTGAGCAAGGCTTTTTCTGCTTTTTCATTTTCACAGTAGTACATGGCTTTTCAGTTCTACCATGGGCGTACCGGGCGAGGGGGAGGGGGCGGCAGCCCCCCCAGATTGTTGGATAAACAAGGCCAGTCGGGCAATATTCGTTTAACAGTCGGGTAAATGGTTGTCGTTCACTTCAGTCATTAAAGGTTTCAAAAATTTTATTTTATTTAAACTGCTGGGTTTAAAACTGAAGGTCATCATGTAAAAGCAGCAAAACATTTGCAAGAGTATACAAGTAGGTTGTAGCCTTGTAGTTACCATAACAGTGAGCGTTTTTTTAAGCATTGTTTTAAATACTAAATACAAGTACAAAAGTGCTCGAAAACGGTCATTTCCGGCGATCTAGAGCCTTAAAATTCTCAAAATTTTCTCGCTCGGCGACAACCATGGTGGCGCCTCGTGAGGGTCAGGCCCCCCAATCCTCGAGAGCTTCGTACGCCCCTGTAAATATGATTATCAATAGCAAAATAAGTCGAGCGGTTTTTGTGGCAGTCAGGCAAATTGCCGACCGCCCTCCCAAAAAATATTAGCCAGTACGCCCATGCACGCAATGGACCTTCAACCTTACAGACTAAATTTCAAAAAATTTTGAACAAGGAAAATCTTTTTCCGCAGCCTAAAAGAGCATCCTGAATTTAGTAAAACCGCCAAGTGTGGTTGGGAAATATTGTAAAATAATGAAAATATAGCCGTGAAGGGTTGGCGAATTTTGTATATTTTTCTATTACGCGCGGGAAATTATTAATACCCCGTTTTAGTAGATAGAAACAGGGAGTTTCTGTGGCAGCTACCCACCCCCCAATTTTGACCTAATACAATTTTATACTAATTCAAAAAACACAAAAGTCTCGTAGTACAATCTTATACTAATTTTTTTCCAAAATTATCTTTCACAAATGACAACGTAATAAAAAAATATACAAATCCGCTTAGACACCCCCCCCCCCAATTTTGAATGCCATGAAAAAGGCAGAATGAACCTGTTGCCACCGGTTAATGGATGCGAAACGTGGTTTAAAAAATTGAGACATGAAGACGTCTTCTCAGAGTAGAAATAAATATGAGTCGAAACCTATTGAGCGAAGCCAACAAAACAGAAAATTTTTCTTGTTATAATAAAGAGATGAGTAAATTCGCCAATCCAAACGCAAAAGTAACAAGTAAGAATTCTAGACCGCCTAAAATGTAGATTGTTATTACAAATGAAATATTAGGAACGAATTATAGGACAAAGAAAACAATACTTCAATACTTAGATGATAAGAAGAAACAAATCAATGAGCAAATCAAGAAGCAACACAAAACTTTAACTCATGCAAAAGGTAAGAGGCATAGCATCATAAAAAGTTATGCAAAGCAAGCTATTTTAATAGCTTTTAATAGCTTTTTATTTCTTAAAAGAAATTAAAGACAAGACGAAGACGGGATGTGTTTAATTTAAAGAGATATGTAGGAAAGGGAAATATTGAGGAGTACTTAGGTTTAGAATCAAGAGCTCATCATAGAGTGGAAGCAGACAATAAATTTTACCTTGAAAGAACAGCTTTAAATGGTAAAATTAAAGTCTACGTCAAAAATGTAGACGAAAAACCACCGGTGTGATCGCGTTTTGAATGAGAGTCGAGCTAAGTATTATAAAACTTATTATGGAAAATTTAATAGAATACAAGGTTTTACTTAATCTTGTTTGTTTGATGGTAAGGAGAGATCCAGCGACAGATCGGATTATTGATAGGGACACCGCTCATTTTAAAAGTAAACAACATATTATGTTGGATGGAACAAATTTTGATTTATAGAACTCGATGAGATGTTTGAAAAAATATTATCATCATTTGCTGAGTACCAAAAAAGGGTTCTGGATGGCAGTTAGATCATATTATTAAGCTAGAAGTTAGAGGTAGAAAATATGATCCTATGAAGGGATCGTCACACGTTTCTAAACCCAAGTGGATCGCTGGTAAGAAAGGAGTCGTTAATCCAAATAACTAAGACAACGAGTGCTTTAAGTGGGGTGTTTTGATTGCAAAGCTTGGAAATAATGATAAAGAAAAACCAAGTAGGACTACAAACTATCATAAGGAGAAAGCAAGCCAATTGGATTGGAATGGAATTAGCTTTCCAACGTCTTTGAATGATATAAATAAGTTTGAAGCTCACAATTCAGGACTCCGAATCAATGTTTTTGGACACAGCGACAAAATCGTGTTTCCACTTAAAATTTCAAAGAAGAAGCGGGGGACTGATAACACCATTATTACTACAAAATAAACATTATACTGTTATTAATAACATGAGTACACTTATTAAAGCCAAGTTACAAAAAAGAAGTGCTAAAGGTACATCTGTGACTGTTGCTTAAATATTCGGAAAAGAAGATGTCTTAAATAAGCTTTTAGAATATTGTAAACTAATTGAACCCGTGAGAACGATCTTACCTGAGGAGAACACATTTATTGAGTTTAAGAATTATCAACATATGACTCGTGTTCCTTTTACAATCACTGCAGACTTTGAATGCATTACGAAGACAATACAAAAACAAGTAGGAGAAAACGCAGAACAGTATCAAGAACATATTCCAAGTAGGTTTGGAATTTATGTAAAATGTTTTGACGAAAAAATTTATAAACCAAACCTAATAACATTTACAAGCACAGGCAAAGCTGACGACAAAGTTGACGTTGCGCAAAAATTTGTAGAAACGATCGAGACCATTATAAAGGATATTTACCATGAGTTTAAGTTTCCAAAGAAGATGAGCTTTACAGCACAACACGAACAAGATTTTAAATCAGCTACACATTGCTATGCGTGTGAAAAACTATTGAGTTGTGACAAGGTTAAAGATCAGTGTCATTTTACTGGAGCATACAGAGGAGCCCCTCATAGAGAATGTAATTTACTATTAACAAGATAAAAAACTTATTCCTGTTTATTTCCTCAATTTAGAAGGTTATGACGCACACTTATTTATTAAAAATTTAGGTGTTTCGGAGGGACAAATCAATTGCATTGCAAAGACTCAGGAAAAGTACATCAGCTTTACAAAAGAAGTGGTTGTAGATAAGTTTCAAATCGAAGGGAAAACAAAGGAGGTGAAGCGAGAATTAAGATTCTTAGACACTTTTAAGTTTATGCCTTCTAGTCTTGAGTCTTTAGCTTTTAATTTACAAGAGTTTCCAAATTTACAAGCTTACTTCAGTGATTCACAACAATGTGATCTACTTAAAGCGAAAAATCGAAACACTCGTTCTTAATAAGCCGATTTATGTTGGAACGAGTGTTTTAGATATTTCGAAGATTAATATATATCACTTTCACCAGGATTATATAAAACCAAAGTATGGAGAACAGGCAAAACTATTATTTACAGATATGGATTCATTATGTTATGAGATTGAGACCGAGGATTTCTACAAAGACATTTCTCTGGATGTCGAGACCTGGTTCCATGGTTCTGAATATCCAGCTACCCACCCAAGTGGAATTCCATCTGGTCTTAATGCAAAAGTATTAGGATTATGGATGAATGTTGAGGGAAATTTTGCATCAAGACTATAGAGATTGCCTCGAGACTGGAAGAGAAGTCCGTCGAAAAATGAACATAATAAGATCACATCATCATAAAATTTATTCAGAAACCATTTATAAAATAGCACTCAATTCAGATGATGATAAACAAATCATTTTAGAGGATGGAATGCATACGTTGTCTTCTGGTCACTACAAACTGAGTGAAGCGAACAAAACCTAAAAATTAAACAGAGTAACAAAAATATTTATCTTTTTGTTAAGATAAACATTTTGTTCAGCTGTTTTTAAATCCTGGGGGATCATCATGAGAGATTTCGAGTTTTTCTAAATTATCTAAAAATTCTTGACTAAACCAAATGCCGTGAATCCATTTACCTCCTTTTCCTGGTTTAATACCAAGTCCATTTCGATTGAGATTAGTTTTAGGTTCTGCTATTTCCTCGATGATTGGGCTTAATTGAACAATCATGTTTTTGGGTTTGGTACTACCAAACGTAGTAAGATCACGTTCTTCTAAAATCACTTTATAAAAATCACCTTGAATGTTTAAAAACCGCCTACGATCGTGAGCTTGTTTTGGACTTCCAGGATTCACTCTTAAAAATTGAGAGGCTTTGTACATACTTGGGAACTTTTCTTCCCACCCAGATTCTACATGAATGGCAGTGACAGCTCTTGGATTCCTTAGTGAGTTCGTTTCTTTATTTTTATAAAGTTTTTTCTGTTTAAATAATGAGACCGAACACTTTTCCAAGAGCCCATCCCCCAGTAAGTTCTATAGCTCCTTCTACAATTTCTTGATAAATGCTCATTTCTTGTGAAGGATGATAATAGTCATTTAAAACAGGCATAGCTTCTTCTTCTTGTTCGAGTGCTTTTAATTTATGTAAATCTCGATTGGTGGCTTCCATGTCTTCATTTGCATCTGAAAATTGTTGACGATAGTGTTGAATTTTATTTTTCTTGCGATTTCACGTTCGTATCATGCTTCTTTTTCAAAGGCAGGTTGTTCCATAGCCAAGTTGTGTCGTTTCATTTCTTTTTCATATCCAGACTTGTTTAATTTACTAAATACAAATCCTGCTCTTGCAAACGCAAATGCAATAAAAATTCCTTCTGCAATCATCGAACTCATTCATTTCATACACAAAAGAGTAGTAGTGTAAAAACTATTATAATGAATACACATCTAAATGTTTGAAATTCTACTAGAAGAATCAACAATATAATAAGTGGTGAAACAATGAGCAATACAGGTGAGAAAATGATCAATACAGGTGAAAAAATGGTGGCCAACAACAATATAAGAAGCAAATTTAAACAACAATTTGTGTGAGGTTGGTGGTGAATAATGATTATTTTAGAATGGTGGTCTTTTTGTGTTTGAACAATTTCCATATTTTTTTCAAGTTTGAATATGACAATTAAATTGAGAAAAGTATTTTTTAAAAATTAATTTTCTTCCTTAGGTGTAGACATGTTCATCCTTTTTATAAAAACTTTTACAAGTTGAGATGCAATCATTATGGCGACATTTAATTTTGTTAATCCTTTCAGTGTTTCTGGAGCCCCAAGAGACACTCCAAGTGCTGTTTTACTTACCATAGAAATACCAGCAAAAGTTGCAGTCACTAAAGCTGCACTAGAAATTTGGTTGATGTACTCTTTTTGTTGTTCGGGGTTTATTTATTATATAAAAAAATTTTTATATAACTTGCTACAAATGTTATTTTAGTCGAGCGTTTCTAACGTGTTGTAATGATGTGCTTGTTCTTTGCTTTGGTCTTCAATCAATTTAGATTGTGGTGGTGCTATTAAACTCGGGTGCTTGTAGAGATAATAAACCACTTCAAGTCCTAAAGAGACAGCACCGATAATAAATACTACAGGACTCCAAGAGCTATTATGATTTTGTGGCAATATTCGTTCTTCTTCAAGCTGTCGTTGTTTTTTTTGCTTCTGTTGCGTTTCTTGATAGTTCAGCGAGGCGTTTTCCGGCCTCGACTTTTCTTGGATCTTTGATCTTGGTTTGTTTGGTAATAACAGGTTCAGTAGGTTTTACGTTTTGTACACTGCGCTCAACTTGTTCTGCATTCTTAGTGACTTCACTTGCCATTTATTATAAGAATTTTTTTTTTTATAGTAGATTTATAGTAGAATAAAATTATCTAAGATTTATTATGTTTTTACTATAGACTCATCCATAGATATAGGAGATATAGATCGCCGACTCCTATACTGGAGCCTAGAAACGAAGCGTAGCAAAAATGAAAATCCA
>JAODVM010203582.1:0-13588 GCA_025400095.1 Phenganax marumi
TGCATTTGTCACAGTAAAAATTGCCAAAGTTGAGCGTACACACGGGCAATTCAAACTTGTTAAGTAAAACTTGTCACGGAAAGACTTGCTCGTCTGTAACCGGCTAAAGTGAAACGTATGTATTTTCACTTGTTCATTTGTTTCTACTAAGTACAATACTACTATATATGTGCGCAACGAAGAGAATGAACACCAGTTTTTCACGATACCTGTTAGGGGCTTTTCTATTAACCATCAGCCAATTCACGAGGTCCTGACCTTCAAAGCAATTGGAGTAACTTCGCAGTCTTATACGATGACTCAAAAAATCTAAACCGGTTCTAGGAGCCGTTATCTGCTGCCATAAAACTTTGTATGAATCCTGAAAGCGTTAAAAAGTCACTAGTTAATTTGTTTTCTTTCTACATAACACCTGTTTTAAAATATCCATATATCAAGGTCAGAGATTGTAGCTACATAATATCTGAGTCATGTGAAAAAAATTGCAGAATATTTTTCGTGTCATCATTAAACCAAACGTACGACTACTAGTCTAAATTTTACTTTAATGGAAGATAACGCTGTTGTTCTGCTTCAAAGATCAATATTTTGTAAACACATGGCTCTATTTTATATCCGTATTATGCTTAAGAAATACATAATTCTATTCATCCAAGCTCGTGTAATCGGATCAACCAAAAAATGACAAAACAGTCAGACCTTAATTTATAAGGCATTTGCTACACGATGTGAATAGATATTTCCAACATAGTACTCGCTGTTTTGTAGTTGAGAAAATGTCAAATTCAAAGTTATTTGGTGTCATAGTTTGCGACAGTCACATGAAGTGGGGCGGTGCGGAGGGTATTGCCAAACGAGTGCAAGCTTTATTCGAAGTCGAAAACGCTACGTGGAAAATCTATGTAGCAGAACGAAACGAATTTCCGAACGAGGAGGAATTGCATCGCTTCCAAGGATTCTATATCACCGGCAGTCAGTATTCTGTAAACGACGATACAGTATCCTGGATTAAAGAACTGCAGTTGTTCATTCAACGAGTGTACGCTTTGAAAAAACCCAAAGTATTTGGTACATGTTTTGGTCACCAAGCAATTTCAAAAGCACTTGGAGGAACAGTTGGAAACAATCCCAGCAAACGCTTTGTTTGTCATAATGAAGCAATTGTGCTACGCGAGACCGATGAGAATGGCTCAAAATTCTTAAACGACTTGCGAAAAATCAGTCAGGAAAAACCGTTTCGCGTGCTTCAGTCACACGGAGAATGCATTCACGAGTTGCCAATTAATGCCAAAAACGTGGCTAGCTCGAATTCATGTAAATACGAGATAGTGTTGTACGGTGATAACATCATCGGAGCTCAAGCACATGCGGATTTTTGCACGGCGGATCTTACAGATGTAATCCTGCCCTCGTTATTAGAGAAAAAAGTTATAACGCAAGAAGAAGCGGATTTCGCGCGAGAGTCGTTTAAAACGCCTAATGCATGCTCTGATCTGGTTATAGCAATTCGTGAATTTCTAAACTCAGAATAAATTGCTGCTCTTTAGCTTATATCCATAGTATACAGTACACAAACTGTTAAGTGAAAACCTAGCCAAAAAATTCGAAAATACTTCACATGTCGCAACACTTAATTGCTCACACGCGAACATAAAGTATCCAACTCTGATCGTACTTAGAGCTTAGATCATAATTTACTGAATATATATAGTAATTTTATATTCATAAGGCGGCGTGGATGATAGATTAATAGATAATCTTCACAGCTAAGAAGAATTGCTATAATGCTCTTGAGACTCCTACTCTATAGCGCTATCCACTGGATAGTGATTTTTTGTGGCCTTCGTAAAATTTCCCATTGATCGTTATAACTTAAAATTACAACTTGTATTGATAGATTAAAATCTCTAATGTTTATATCGTTGACCAAAAGGGAAGTTTTGACGTCTTTTGTTCAATTTCATGAACGTCGAAAAATTCACTATCCAATGGATAGCGCTATCCAACTTTCGAACAACCGGCCCCTGACCATAATGAGGCCCTTCCACTCAATGCGTACAAAAGTAATACCATACTCCAAGAACTCATACCTGTTTCAACAAGTCCGCCTCCTCAGCACTCACGCCCAAAATATCGAATGATCGATTGAGCTCGGGATCATCTGACGACGACTTCCAACCATTCGCGCTCACTGCAGTGTTTGTGCTGTCTGATTGGGCAACCAAACTAAGATCATCTTTAAGTTGCTCCAAGTTTTTCTCAACATCTGAGCCGAATGTATAAGTCAACACAATCTTCTTGCAGTAAATACAAACACGAAAAACACCTAAAGAAAACACAAAGAGTCAGAGATTAAAATCCATTTATAAGAAAACATTTATAAGACCTGGTATAACAATTGTATTAATTAAATCCTCCAATGTGAGTTATTTGAAAGCTGGTTTGGGTAATCTTGGGTTGGCATAAATTTTGAAGCAAATTGGGTACAAGTTTGCAAAAATTTCTCTATGAATCTTATATTTGGATCAATAGAAGTCTGAATTTGGAAAGATTTAAAACAAATAAATATACAGAAATTGGCGAACCAAACGACTTGATTACATTTAACTCTGAATTAACCCTAATCGAGCTGGCAACCACTGGTCTCTGAATGAGAAAAGTCTCATTCAAATGACCTAACTCATCTGGCATACACATGAAACTACAAAAGAGCAAAACAGTCCTCTGATGGAAAAACCCATTGAATGGTAACAATTCCATGTCCAGAAGACACAGGATGTGTGGATAGAGGTTGGGCTAGCAGCAGGGTCAGGCCTACATGAAGTATTCTGCTTTTCTGGACATGGAATTACAACCCATTGAGTGGTAACATATCTTAGTGTGCACTACTTATCCACCTCTGCTTTGTCCAGAGCCAGATAATCATAGTTGATAGCCTATGACTATCAGCAAGTTCTTTTAAAACATAGTACTTTACCAGTATATCCAATCTGATGGCCAGAAACCACTTCATTGCAACACCTACTGCAAAATATTTGACCACAAAGTCGGCAATGATGGCGACGTCTGAAGGTATGAAACTTGACTCCGCATTCGTAACAGACTTTGCAGTGTTCATCAGGCATCCAGTATTTCTTCAAATTATCACTTCCTTGAGATTTCTGTAGCAAAAGAATGGGCACATTTTACTAAACACTAATCTGATAACAAACAATGCTCACCTGAGAATCTTGCATAACAACAGGCCAACAAAATTTCTCAAAAGGTTGCTCGTAGACTCATTAAGACACATATAACATGACCTAACACCAGAGCATCATACTTGTCAAGAAGAGACCATTGTCTTATACATTAATGGCTCGATTAACTTAATCTAACATCAGATGAGCTGGGGCTGGTTGTTCAAAAGTTGAATAGAGCTATCCATTGAATAGCGAATTTTTCAACGTTCATAAAATTGCCCATAAAAACGTCAAAACTTCCATTTTGGTCGACGATATAAATAATAGAGACTGTAATTTGTCGATACAAGTCGTAATTTTGTTACAATGATCGATGGGAAATTTTACCAAGGCTACAAAAATTCACTATCCAGTGGATAGCGCTATCCACCTTTCGAACAACCGGTCCCAGATGGCTAATTATCTATTTCACTCTTTGTATTAGGCCCCATTTACACAGTACCTGATTGGCATGGTCACGACATCAAATTGAGCAGTTCAGAGGTGAGTTTAGCTCATAGATTAACAATAATGTTGCAGAACTTAATAACAACTAATCCTAGAAAAAGTTGTTAGAACAAATACACGCACATGGTGGCTTACGTGGATGCCATGACTATGCGAATTTGGTACCATGTAAACGGGGTCTTATACTAAACAAACTATAAATATAGGTACATAATTATAAAAACCAGGTGTCATAGGTGCAAAATAATTAGTCTGTTTCACATATAACCCCTCAAAACAACCAGAAACATACTTTTTGGTTAGCTTTCTCGAGTAGCACTAGCTGACTGAGTCGTCTGAGTACTGAACTAGGTGTTCTTGAGTAAGTTCGACTTTCAAGAACTTTGTCTTCATCGATTCTTTGAATTTTTCTTTCATTCAATACTCCTGCTTCTTTCTCCTTTGAAATACGCAGTCGTTGCTCTTGCGGTGAAACCTCTTTGCTTCCAACACTATTTATATAAAACTTAGTTCCATTTTGTGCCGAGTTTTCCAAACTACTTTCACTATCATGCGAGTGTTTTGTAGTGTTCACTGCGAAGCGTTTCAACCCCTCGATAAATCTACGCAAGCCTGATCTTTCATCTTCTGGCGGGAGAGGTTCGAACGAAGTAAGAGTGTAACATTCTTCTTTGTTTTCCTCGTCCATTTAAATAAAAACATGCAAAAATGCGCGAGGAAAACGCTCAAAAGTATTACGCCATTCTTAGTTTGTTCTTTAACTTTTAAAGGGAACCGGGCTCAAGTTCCTGACAGATGTCAGCAGGATTGATCTACATTTCAATACTTTATGTTAACTCGAGCATATTGAGTTTAAGTTTCATGCGGACGTAACACAGCAGGCCCAAGTGAGTTTGCTTTAAAATGTGCGCTAATCAATACAGCTTACGATAAATTTGTTGAAGCGCAGTGTAGTTTTCAAGCTTTATTCCGGGCTAGTTTGAACACCGTTTGAACAATTTAGACCACTTTTCATTACTCCTTTTAGCTCTACAAGGTTTGCCCTCGAATGAATGTAAGCTTTTATTGCTGAAGAAGTAGTGGAAGGTCAGATTAGTAAAATTATCAAAAGTGAGGCGAACGCCAACTACATTGGCTTAGTCAAGTTAAATGTTAACTAGTTTTATTCGTTTTATTGCAAACAGTTGGGTTCTAGTTTTTTATCGGCGTTCCTTTTCAGCACTCTGTGGTTTCGTTTTAGTTTCTATTACTGTTGTTACAATTGATTCCGTTCTAAGTTACTTCATTCTGTTTGATTTCATGCTATTCTGTTTTATTCTACTCTATTCTTCTATACTTCGTTCTGTAGTGAGCCCTGTTTACTGTTTAGTCCTACACTAAAATAACCAATAGCCTAACTTGCATCTTTAAACGTCCAAAGCTCCTTCACTGCTCAACGGCTTCCTTCCATATCACACATCGTCAGGTGAAGTCCAATTTCGTTCCACCAGTGAAATTAACTTTAAATCTTACGTACTAGTTGTTGTGCTGTACTGCACGGCATGCAACTTAGAAGCTAACGCAAATTAGTCGGGCGACTGGCCATAACTGGTTTCCCTGTTTAATACTTTGAGAGTTCTGATACGCGATACATGGTTCATGCACTTTGGCCCCCAATAGCGTTGCGATAAAGTTTGCATAATAAACAGCATCGGGTAACTATACGCTAGTTTTATACGTTGTAATTTATCGGCGATCATCGGAGAATCAACTCCGGATGAGATACAACAAATTCCGAGAGCAAAGATCGAAAAGCAGTAATCGGAAACGCTCTACAACCATCGGCCGACATCGCAAAAACGAAAAAATTCGTTCTTCCGATTGTCGCCGACGTTTGGCGATATATAACGACCTAGAACGACATTTGTTTGTGTAAAACCACTTTGTACAGTTTTAGAAACATTTAGCTAAGGTAACTTTTTTCGACTATTTCGTCTCCTGATGTATGCGAATGAGAAGATGATTTACGAACGCAAGTTACGCAGCTCATCATGTATTCACCCAAATTTTCTCTTCCATTGATATCTATATAACTGGATTGCGCATCCCTAAATGTCAGCTGTCAAAATTTTGAAGCCATCTTGGTACTCCAAATTCGTGATTTTCGCTGGCTTCACTTTTGCAGCCGGATGCGCAATCCAGTTACATAGAAACCAATGATCCCTTCCCTAAAGCAGCTCAATCACATACGCCAGGAGTAGAATGTAACAAAAAGTCCCCAGCACAAACGGGGCCTTAAAATTTCGTCTCGTATACATTCTATTTATTTATTCCTGCATCTCAACTTCACTGTCACTATGTTCCGACGAATTCTCGTCATCACTTTGTTCATCTTCGGAACTCGAAGCTTTCTCTTCGCCACCTGAAGCGTCATCGTCTTTCTACAAGTACAAGAAGTTTGAAAACCTGAGTGAAACGCACAAATGTTCGGGAAATATGCTTCTTCGAGTTTTCGTGCTTTTCAGCGTAGGGACCTGGGGCCGGTTGTTCGTACGCCGTATGGCTTAAACGGTGGATAAGTCAGAATTCAAAAACACTCCCACACATTTTCTACGACCTTTAAATCAAATCTTATGTGATTAAACTATAGGTAAATACATAATAAATAGTATTTTGTTCAAAAACTTTCAATTTCGTTGTTCACGGAATACATAAATATGACTTTTGTTTTGAACTTATCCGCCGTTTAAGCTAACCGCGCTTCGAACAACCGGCCCCTGTTGCTTTATTCTACACGTGTACGTACCATTGAGCTGGCACTGGCAGAATCGTCGCTCGTGAATTCTTCCAAATCGGACATTTCGTCAGAGTCTAAAAAGCGAAATTCTTGTTTATACAAACTTCATGGGAAAAAAACCTTGCATTATTAATAATCAATATTATATTCCTTGAAGATGGATCAGACTCAAGTTAAACTGACATCATCAATATCAGTCTCTTCCTATCAAAAACATCATTTCCATTTCAAGACTCGATGCAAAGATACAACAACTCGTAAACTTAAAAGACAGATAGATAGATAGTTTACAAATAGTTAACTGGCAGCTTGAATTAATTGCGTAACTATTTGCGAAGCTCTCCTATTGTATACAGTATGTATATGTATACATTTTACCGTAGACTGTCCATTTTTAGAACAACCAATTATTAACTTCCTAATCTGTTTATCCTAGCCCACCCTGTCAATTTTCCCCGTAGAAGGAAACCGGAGTAACCCGTAGAAAACCTAAGTACGCCTTTCGGCAGAGTAGTTGACCGACTCTTTTCACATGAACAAGTTAAGTCCACGCTGAGAATCAAACCAACAACCTTACTGGTAAAGGCACTTGTCCTGGCGGACTGCGCTCTTTCTTTCCGTTCAAACTTGTTCACGGTGGAGACACAGTCGTTGGAAATATGGTATTGAGACTTGATCAAAGTTCTTTTTTGTCTTTTCTTTCATGTTTATGAAAACTTGCGCGCAGTGAATCGGTCCTCTTGATACAAAAATGATCCAAAGTCGAAATACTGATGTCAAAATACGAATCAGCAAAAGTCGAAAGATTTGTGGACGACGAAGACGTTTAAATTGAAACCACAGCTCATTCTACACCGAGCTTTCAAGTTTGCCATGTTTTTAAACCATGTCTTCGTTCACTCTGCCTGAATAAAAAACGTACCGTCTTCTTTATAAACCATTAGCGGTTCAGCTAACTGGTCTTCCACAACGACCTCTTCCGTATGAGCAGAAACCTGATACAAAACAATGAATAACTTTCACAAGTGTTACGTGCTAATATGTACGCCAAAAAGTGACAAGTTCCACCTTGAAAAGAGCCTTGCTCAAAAGCAGGCATGCCAGCTTTTCAACACGGGAACTGTTCGTGTGTACATTGGTCAAGAAAAACATGTTCGCTGTACACACGAGCAAGTGGACTCGTCAAGAAACTTGTCGAGGAAAACCTGTTCTTCCAGCAAGCGGGCAATAATAAAATACACCTACCTGAGCTAACATTAAATCTAAACGTCCTTGCAGTTTACAAAGTCGACTAAATACACCGACTCTAGACTCAAGCAATTGATACAAGCCACCAAGCGACTCAACTAAGTTTGGCACCTACGGTATTAAAACAAGAAACTGTGTCAATGTTTAAAAAAATCCCATGGTTCGGTAGCAAAAGTCGACATTACATAAAACTAACAGATAACAGAACATCAGATTTTAGCAGTGTCAGCATTTTAACTCTGACGGCAATTCCTATCAATGAAATATACGAATCATCATTTGTTCAGCTATCAATACAAATGCGTAAACATTAACCATATTTGTCATTTAATGAAGAATTGTGCATCACAATTTGCGATCCATTTTTTCTGCACCTGCATGCGAAAACGTCATCTTCACTGATTGAAAGTCTCTACATACTGTATATCAAGGTCAGGGATTGAAGTAATATGTAAAACACGAGCAGCAGTGTTTCATCACATATAAAGACACGAGACGAAGTCGAGTGTTTTATATGTGATAAAACACGTACTGCGAGTGTTTTAAATGGCTTCAAAAACGTCTCAGTTATATCTCCACACTGGCAAAGAAATTTTGAAAATCAACAACATCTAATCTGAGAAAATCGAAGTTAAAGTTTATGCAAATCAAGCAAAATCTTTATCACATATAAAGATACTGATTAAAAATGTATTTCTTTTGAAATTTCTTCATGAATTATTAATGAGTTTTTGAAATGTTTGCATTGAAAACATATTTTTGCATTAGAAATACGAGGACACGTTGCACCTCTAAAAGGCACTACTGTCCCTTTTTATGCTATGAACATATAGCTGTCCGCGCTTACAGCATATCTTTAAAAATGCGTGCTCCGCCCGCCCGCGTGGTCAAAGCGGTCGCAATTGAAAATTGCATGTGCCCGGCGGGACGGAGCAAGCATTTCAAAACGTGCATCGTAGCTGTCGATTCGCTCACGATTCATTACAGCACGTGTTTGAAAACGCTTTTTCCGCAAAGCGGTTGCGATGGAAACTTGCCCCGAAGAGGAGAATCTAAAACAGGAAAATTTGAGAGATAATTATCATTTTTCGCATGCCATAGGCAATACCTGCGAAATACTGTTTTATTTTTATTTAGCTAGTTTGTTCAAATTATTTGGAAACGGTAGCCCTTAAGTGGAAATTAGTGAGCTGATTTTCATGAGGTCGTTTATACTGATAAACTGCTCACTATACATTAAAATATTATTTCAGATAATTACTAACTGTGTAAGTTAGTATTGTCCTCTGCTTGAACAACATTTAGACAACTATTTCAAACAATTTGCGAGAGAAAAGGTACAAAAACCAACTAATTACTGAAGAAAATTTTAGCTAGATTGTCGGTGGGTTACTCTTAGTAGTCCTTGCGATAATGATTTGATGAAGTCTTGAGATTAAGAACAATAGCCATTCTTTCAGTAAATCAGATAAATAATTTTTAGCCACTTACTTTCAAAAATATGCATTGGGTGATGACAGATGAGGAAACGATCAGCCTGGTTTTACCAACCATGTATATTTCTAATTAATTTTCGTGCTTTCAACTTAATTTCATAACTCTCTACTATCAGGTGTTTTGTTTTTGACTCGATTATCGATTGTGCTTTTTATCCGTGGCTTGAGCGGACATAATACCTGCAGCTCCTAAAGTGTTTGGTCAAATTAGGCAGGGAATATTTTTGGGATATACTTGAAGTTTATAAGTGAAATTGTCTAGCGTTCCCAGACAGAGTGAAAACTATCAGTTCTATGTAGGAGGTCGGATTCAAGAAGATAAAATTGTATGAAGTGTTCACATTATTCAAAAAGAAGTCCGAAGTCCTCATAACAAATCTACAACACTCTGTACATCCGATTTGAAATATAATTTACGCTTTCTTTAGGCGTTCCATTCGGATTCTGAGCGTAGTTCTTTATGTCTGCAATTATTTATCAACCTCACTTTTTGCACCCTATATCATCGTCAGGGACCGTACGATTTTACAGCAATCGAATCATTTAAACAAAGCTCGCATTACATCTTCTCGTACAAAAACTTCATCTTCATTGATTTATTGGAGCCCATATCAAGGTCAGTGATTGTATATTTACTTTTATAATATGAAGTTGTTTTAGAAAACTTGTGTAGTGTATCTTCTTATTCAAAAACTTCAACTTCATGCATGGATTCAAAGTAGCTATATCAAGATCAACGAGTGTAGTAAATATTAATAATATTTAAATAATTTGAAGACAAATCGCTGTTCATCTTCTGATCCAAAACCTTTCTACTCATGGATTCTGTGTTGATAAGTAAACCACCGCCAGCACTTTTCCTCCGTAAAGATCAAGTTTTTGCATAAATTACGATTCTTCTTTAACTACCTCAAATACTGAAGTTTGACAAGTTGAGTAGTGTTAGGTCGGATAAAACAAACGTGAGTATTGTTGGCGCTTTGTGAAATTCATACTTCTAAGTAGTGTATAGTTTAAAAAAAGCTTTGAAAAAAGTTGATATTGAACTGAGAAATTGGAGAAAAAATATGTACATATCTGCTAAAATCACTTCACCTCAGCATATTGATAAAACCTGTATTCCTTATGAATTTTCGCATGCATTATGAACGAATTTCACAATTACTGACAATCTCTATTAAAATTGATACATGCGTTCTAGCGGGGTAACAAAAGACACATTTATCAAATTATGCTACACTATGTAAGATAAGACTTACCAAACTGGAGCACCGAGTTGTTTTAGGATATTTTGTTCACCGTCTTGCACTGTACTATTTTATCACACTGAATCTAATGCGAAATGCTTGCAAATCAAAACACTGACAATTTTTTACAGTGCCAAACACTTAAGGAGGGAACGTCACTGTAGGTCGTGTGTCGTGGGTAAAAGATCGTGGATCGCGGGTGAAGTCGCGGGTCATAGAGCAACTGTGAGAAACAACTAATGTCCTAAAGCACCCTATCTGTTCTAGTGCTCTCACTTTTAACGATTTTTCCTTAGAAATAGGAAGTTTGCATTGTCAATTTCGAGTAATTTTCTCAAAATACGGTCAATTATTTCGTTCATATCGATGGGGCTCAGTTATGGTTGAATGAAAAACGCGGGAACATGGCCTTTAAAATTGGTCTTAAGGGGAATTCGTAGGGTACTTGCGATGGATAAACAATTGAGTTAAGAAATTTTGGGAAAATCTGAGGAATTTCGGATCTCTCACTAATTTCCGATATTTGGTTGTGAGAGCACCGCAGTTGTTTGACCCGTAGTATCTTAAAAAATTGAACACAAAAAGCGCAATTACGTTCATACGTTGTATTTTACGTGGAGTTAATGTGTGCGAATGTTTGAGGGCGCGATAACACTATCAGCATGAAACATTTTAGCATTAATGGCCTTGCGCTGAAGGCGTTTACTCTTTAGTGTGTTAAAAATATTAGTTTTTCTCAGTAATTCCCTTGTCATAGATAAAATACCATACCTTGCTTAAAAGATATGGCCTTCTCTAAGGCCTAATTCTCGTCTTCTAATTTGTAGGCGGGCGTTCAGTTTAAGCACCTCTATTCTCTCGCCTTTCACAACGTCAGAGAGTCAGAGTATATGATCGTTTACTGTTTGACATATTGTAAGCCTTTAAAATCACTGTATGTAGATAACCGCTCTATAGAGTGCTGTCTGTGCTGACACTGTGGGCAATACGTAATATACCGTACAAAGTGTCTGTTCGCTTCTTTTCACCAAGCCGCAGAACAATGAAGTGTGAGGTATTTCATTTCGGCGTTACATCAGCCATCAGGTGTGATGTGTGAACCGTGAGCGATTATTCTTTATGTCTGTTCTGTTTTAGCTCCCCTAAATTGGCATTCTGAACCTTTCAGTGCGCGTAAATTGGAATTATTAGCAGCAAAACGAAGCAAACGATGTCTATGATTCTTTCAAGGCGCGCAGTATCATGCGTTAAGTTTAAGTTAATGCGAAATGTGTAGTTTGGTGCAATAAGACAAAGGCGTCTTATTCTGTGGAAAGAAGAAATGGGCATAGTACAAAAGAACGACTAGACTCGTTGTCTCAAAATTCGAAATTCAACTGAAATGTTGAAAATGCAAAAAAAAAACCATTAAGGCAAGGTGTTTCCGTTGCTGGAAGGACTTCAGACTGTGCTCTCCTAAAATAATCATTGGGTACAAACAAAGCCAATTCAAACAAGTATACGGTGGATGAAACATGCTACTTCTTAAGCATAATGTGTTTGATATACTGTATTTGATACAGGAAAATCTGCGACTTGAAACACAGGTGTGTAATAACCACTGAGGCAATATGCGCATCGTCGGAGCTTCCTTGCAAGTTGCGCAGTTGTGTGAAAAAAAACGGTGGTGACCTGTGGTGACATGTAAGGCGAACTGTAGCACTTCGCGCGCGAAATATGACCAGCTTATGTAGACTTTTATTGAAAAATATGCTGAACAATAAGTAAGGCAATGGATTCTGTAAAATCATTTGAAAAGGATACAATTTTTAACTGTTTAAAGTTAAATTCGGGTTTGCATTTTTGGACATTTCAGTGGAATTTTAAATTTTGAGTTCTTTGCTTAAAAAACGCATTAATGCGCATTATATGACGCAGACTTGACACACGACATTATCCACGATCCACGACTTTTTACGCAAGACACACGACCTGAAGTGACATTCTCCACAGGATCTTCAAAAGGTCCATTTTTTGTTTGTTTAGTCCGATAACAGATTTAAATCCTGAGACTTTTGTTTGCATTGGCACTTTAATAGATATATAAAAGCAGTCGATCGGATTACGAATTCGTGGCATTGTAAAATCAAGTCGTGTGACGGGAATCTCTTGTGAAATAAAAGTTTCTTCAAGCCTCCCAAGACGTGTCAGGTTATAAGGAAACGAAGTTTACGATCAGTTTGATTTGTTTTTTAGCTTTTTCATTATGTAAACGTAGTTGCCATGGATTTCAGCGAAATAAGAATCCCAGACCTTGCTTTAAACACTTTTTAAATCCATGATGATGCAGTTTCGGCATGAGAAGATACATTGCAATTCTTTTTTAAATATAATCCACTAAAATATTTATTCATGCGCTTAAATTTGTGGCAACCAGCATCTGTGACGCACGCGAATATGAAATTCTCTTTATGCGGCTCTTGTTAAAACACCAGGGGCCGGTTGTTCGAAAGGTGGATAGCGCTATCCACTGGATAGTGATGTTTTGTAGCCTTTGTAGAATTTTCCATCAATTGTTATGACATAAAATTACGACTGATATCAACAGATTAAAGTCCCTAATATTAATATCGCTGGTCAAAATGGAAGTTTCGAATTTTTTCGAGTTTCGAAATTCACTATCCGGTGGATGGCGCTATCCAACTTTCGAACAACCGGCCCCAGGAGCCGGTTGTTCGAAAGGTGGATTGGGCTATCCACTGAATAGTGATTTTTTGTAGCCTTCGTGAAAATTTCCATAAATTAATTTTCATTAATTGCATGATCGTTATAAGTTAAAGTTACGACTTGTATCGATAGATTAAAGTCTCTAATATTTATATCGTTGACCGGAAGGGAAGCTTTGACATCTTTTGTCCAATTTTATGAACGTTGAAGAATTCGCTATCCAATGGATAGCGCTATCTATCTTTCGAACACCGGCCCTGAACTATAAAGCTCCTTTTACACGACCAAATTTTCTTTGACAAATTTCATTTGTGAAATTTTTTTTGACCTTGTAAATTGGGAATTTTCAACAAATTTAACTTTACAAATGCATTTGTTCAAAAGTTGGGTTATTGTCAAATTAAATTTGTTAAAAATTCCTAATTT